>CAICTM010002902.1:0-10555 GCA_903772945.1 Seminavis robusta | reverse complement strand
GGATTGTACTTTTATTAACTTGTTCGCTCACAAATACCATTCCTTCGGAGCTTGGATTGCTTTCCAAAACTGAATCTCCTGTACTTATCAGCAACCACTTCACTGGCAGCCAGTCTTTCCAGCACTATATTCTAAATCCCTTTTCTGTATGTCTTTTTGGTAGATTGTTCCCCAGATCCCTTTCCCATTGAATACACCTGCAGCACAAGCACTCGTGGCTGAGCTGGCTGTACCAGTAATAATACGGTACCGTACATGCATGAGCACTCCAATGCAGAGCAGAGAAGCTGGTATCGTATTAGCTAATGGCTAGTGTACTAGTAGTGGAAAATGCAAGTGGATTTATTTGGTAAATCGTTCTAAAATACTGTAATAGTAGTACATCGTCGACGCTTTAAGTATGTGCGGTAGCGTGGTGGAGTGGGTTATGTTCAGGTTGAGAGCAGAATTGGTGCTGCTGTATGTATAGTGTCAAAGTAAAGGTTGCTTTGTAAAATGTTCATGCTTGGCTGTACCGGTATGCTAGGTAGCCGATTGCCAGCTTAACGACGACGCCGGATGGGTTGTCTGGGAGGAAGTGCTGCGGAATCTTTGGGAGGGCAAGATTTTCGAGTGGGCAATCGGAGTGGGTTGCACTCTGCTGTGCATGCCCATCGGTCGTTCTTGTAGACGCATGCGGGGCAGTCTTTCTTACTGGCGGATCCTTCGTCCCAGCGAGTGTCCACGAACTCTTCAGCTTCTGGGAGGACAGGCATGGTGCGAACTTCAAATGTACCACCGCAAGATGATGGAATGAAAATCATTGGGGGGATCATAGTATCGCGGCTGGTGATGCACATCTTGATTATCTATCTTCGTAGCGGTATCAGAATCGGGTGATAAGATACTGTATGATGTTTGTTCGTGCAGTTTTTTGTTTTGTGAGAGTGGAAATTGTGAGATCCAAGAGGGCAGGTGGCCGGGAGTTTGGTCCTGCCTCTGCGTGGCTCGCTTCAGGATCAGACACATCCGCCAGTTCACCACAGAGAGAGATGCGATTCAACCGAGTGTTCTCTGGGTAGCTTCTGGGTTGGAGTCGCAAGAACCTCAAAATGTCCTGAATCAGCAGCAAACCAACAAAACGGAAGCCCTCTATTGTTTGGAGAGAAGGACACATACCTGAATTCGCTGGTCCGTTGTGGACTATAGGGTATTGTTACTGTTGTATTCGGGCTTTCCGCTTGGCTAGATCAATGGTAAGATGTTTGGTCGGTTGCTACATGTACGTTGCTACCTCTAGCTCTGTGCAGCTCTGTGCTATGTGCTATGCTCCCTCATTCTTCCGGAGTACACGGAGAGACTGCATGCAAAAGCGATGCAAATCATTGTACTGCATAGAAGTGAAGAATTGTACTCAATTTCGGATACCGGTATGGTAGCTGGTTCGCCCCGATCAGGCTACGGGTACTCCGATGATGAGTAGATACTAGTAGTAGTCCTGGGAGTGGGAGAAAACAGCCAAGATTAGGAGAACAATGATGTGGACATTCAAGCAGGAGTAGTTGTCTTCCTGGCACTTCCTGCTTCTTCTTCTCTCAACCTTCTTCTTCTCTTGGCTGTGTGCTCGTACGTATACCGATACCGGTACATGTACATGCACTGTCTGCTGCGTCGGTCCGCGATCTGCGTACGGTACATTCGGCGGTTCTGGCTGAGTCGAGTCGCTTGGCTCCTGCGCTACCGGTACCGTACGAGAACGTTTTGATGAGAGGAGGTACCAGGTAGGTATTTGCAACTCGTCTAGACTCTTGCGGTTGGCTTGCGCTGGCTTCCTGGAGACTCTAGATTCTTGCAGGCAATCATCACGGTACAGTGAAGCTGGACGATACTCTAGCTAGCTAGGGAGATGCATCAATGTGCTGCCTGTTTTGCTTAGCTAATATGCAGCTTCTACGATTTGCCGTTACTCTGGCTGGGGGTACATCTCCTGGAGCGCCTAGCCACTACGTGGGCAGTCAGAAGCGATTGCTGTCTGTCTCTTGCTTCGTTGCTCAAATCATGGACTGTATTTTGCTAGCTCGTGTTCTTGCTCGTCTCTTGTCGCCCGTGCAAACTAGCCACGATCGATTGCATCTGCAGTGACTTCGTCACTAGAATTGGGATGGACAGACCATGGGTGTCTTTGCTATGGAATGCTTTGACGAATACATGTATGCACTGCTACTAGCAGTGGCCTGTTTGGCTGTTTGGACAGATCTACAGCAGTAGACTAGCCTGTTTGGAGGACAGATCTAGCAGCTAGCTTGGTGCGTCAGGACTTCACGCACCAACAGTGGCGGCCGCAAGGCCTCCGACGACTGGGGTCTGAAGTGGAGACAAGATCCTGCATCATCATCTATTTGTCAGCTCCCGGCTGCCTTTTCCAACTCATTCCAACTTGCCACTCTAGACGCTTTCGTTTGCTGGGAAGACTGTCTTGGTCTGAGTTACTGAGTACATGAAGAGTGGTCCAATGCGTGGCTGCTATCCTCGGGGGCAGTCAGCATTCATGAACTCGTTGTAGCAGGCCCGAGCCTTCTTTGTCGTCGCCGCCCACAGTGGCGAACAATTAATTGACGGCTGACAGAAGGAGCAGAATAGTCTTACAGCTGCTCTACAACTCAAGCCTTCTGCCTTGCTTTGTTACCAGAAGGATGCTCCGAATAGGAGTCTAGCTAGCTAGCGCTTGGAAGAGGGCTTCACGAGTAGCTACCAGCTAGCTAGCTGGCTACCCAGCTCCTTCAGACTTGACTTAATTAAGCGTCGGATGTTTGGGAGCGACAAAGTTTTCACTGGCCAGCTGTTTCCCACTGATTGTCTGATGTGTCCACGGATTGAAAGCATCCGCTGCTTCGATGGCTGTGTGTCTGAGTCACTATCTCCTCCAGCTCAGCTTTTCAGAAAGAGAGTCAGTTCTTGAGCTGTTCTTGATACTCCGAACGACAAAAAGAATTTCGGAGGTCTCGTGAAGAGAAAGCGAAAAGGGAAGCCTCTGACGCTCTGACGCACTTTTTAATTTTAGTGGCAAGGAGGGGAAACTCAAAACAGGCTTTTTCTTGGGTGCGTTTAAAGATAGATTCTGACCATACCGCAAGACAAGACATAGCGGCCGTGCTGAGGTGTCGCGATTACGAACAGAAGACTCTGACGCTTTTTTGCGTTTTTCCTTCCAATATCAACAATAATATTGTACACATGAGTACGTGGCAGAGTGCACAATGAGAACAAAGGTCCTGCGATGCCTGATGCAAGTCTTGGAGCCGTCTTGGTTCAATCCTTTGCAATCTTACAAGTCGTAATGGAATGTTCACGGCATCTTCAAGTTCTCGACAGGTGAAAAGAGTTAGGAGCTACTAGCGCATCTCCAGTGACGAGCCATCAGAAACAAGCTACGTACGGACCAGGCACGACGGAGAATATCATGTATGTCAGAAAGTGCCTGATCGCCCAAACAAGAGTCCAAGGGACGATTAGATTTCTGTTGCTGTGTTTTGGCTCGCCCTTCCGAATTCCCCTTTTCGCAACTAATAAGTCCCAGCAAGTTTTAAAAAATTTTAATAATGCTAGCCAGTTCAGTACTGTCCGTCGTAGCTTTTTACATGTCGGTTTCCGAATTTTTGCTTCAATTCACAGGGCCTTTGCAGAGCGGGAAAAGCGAACTGTCGGCGAAGTCCAGAATGTGATCAGGAATGGAAATCTGCCAGCCTTCATTTCAAAGCTCACAAAACCAAAAGCTCACAAAACCAAAAGTTCACAATCCCAACCAGCAAACTTCAAACAGCAAGCAACCAACATGGCCTTCAATCTTCGCAACTACCTCCCTTCAGACTACCAAGTTGGACCTCATGATTGCATTATTGGCCGTGGTAAGAAATGCACTCAAAACCCTGGAAACAAGAGATTCCGTGCCATTATCGAAGCTACTCTGGATGCCTACTCCAATGCTCCCACCAAGGCAACAAAGTCAGAAATCATCATGCAAGTCTTGTCTCAAGTGCGCACTGACAATGGAGTGGGCTTTGTCAAGCCAGCTGCTGGTGGCTGTTTTGTTCTAGTGGAAGAAGCCTCCTGTCGTATTGCCATTGCTCAGGCTTTCCGTGATGCCCTCAGCGGAACCTACAAGAGCAGCAAGAAACACAAGGCAATCTGCCGTCTTGAACGCAAAAGCATCCAAGGAAAGTCTGTCCCAATGCCAAGCCTTGTCAGCCATGCAACAGTAATTTTTGACCCCATCAAGCCAGCTTCCCTCCTTCCTTCCTCTGCTTCAGCATCCATCAACATGTTCCATCTCCGTGACATTCTCAATGAGGCAACCAGCTTGGCATTCCAGTTCGAAAATGAACAAATGCAGGCACTGGAAGAGCCCATCCCATTGACCTTTACCACAACTGAACCTGCAGCAGATGATGTTTTCTCAATGCTCTTTTCTGCCTTTGGAAAAGACCAAGCCGAGTCCGCACTCGATCCTTTTGAACCAACCCCCATTGCCGAGGGAAACAGCAACAGCTACGAGTTGCCCTTTTACAACTCTTGTGCGCCCATGGCCGCTTAAATTCGCAAGCTCCATAGAGCACGCAATTTCTGTACATATTTTCTGCCCTGAACAAACCAACAAACAAAAACAAATTTTGAACGCAACCAGGCGTGCTCACTCCATAGAGCTGCCACTGGTACAAACACAAACGACGACACTAACTAGACCATTGTAAATAACCGGTCAAAATTATTCTCTCTCCTTGCTTGGACTCTAGCTATCTAATATTCCCAGCAGCAGCTGCAAAACTCGCCATCCAACATCTTGGATGCTTCCCTGTTCCCTTCATCGTCCCGTTACGGTTCATACCATCGACCTGAAAGAAGCGTCGCTCTTGCCCGTTTGGGTGGATCAGTACTCTACACTAATTTCGAGGAAGGTTTTCTCCTCCAGACATAACTAAACAACCCATTCTAAAAGTGCATCTGTTGCCGAGCATTTAGTCGGTCTCGACAGTTACAACTACCGTGAGGCCTGTGCATAAATGTTGTACAGGGATGGATGAAACGAACCATAAGGCCAAGCTTTCTGGGGAAAACGTGACATGACTCTAGTATGCATAGTAGTGAAGTGAAGATTCCCTTCTCAAGACGATGGAAGGGATCGCTGACTATATCTGCTTTCTTTTATTGTCCCACTGTAACAAACTCTCTGTGCGAGCAAAGACATGACCAGACGGACATCTCATCGACTTTTCTTCGAAAGGATCAGAACGAGGAAGCTGCTCCTGTGCAAGCAAAGATGTGATTGCAGGCTCAGTGTCCACTCTAGTAGAGCTGGCTAGCTGAAGCCTTCACCTCCCGTTCCTTGAAACTGAGGTTCGCGGGCTGGGTCGCCCGTATACCGGTATAGCTACAACAAGAGTAGCCGTTCAATGAACCACACGGTCCCGATACGTAGCAGAAGACATGACTCGTCACTTGATCCACTGACTGAGTGACTCGACTCGACTCGACTTGATCGTACGGCAGATCTGGCTTAACCATTCAACTGTATGGCAACAGCACAACAATCTTGCGCTCTTTGGTACAGACATAGCATCACCATGTCCTCACGATCTGCAGCTCTAAAGGATCTTGGGCAAAGCTCTGACATTATCTAGCTAGCTAGCGCAGTCGAATCCAAGGGTATCATGCACTTGTATTGTTATGCTTAACGATCGAGTGGGATCCAAGGTGCCCTCGATCTCTTCCAATAGTCTTCATCCCTTGGTCCTCGATCCATGCCCCCCAATGCCTTCCTTCCCTCTTTGGTTTTCCTGCTGCTTTGCTCACTCGATCGATTGCTCAGCTCGCGTTTGTGCTCTCTCCCTGCACCCCCTCCTCATCATAGTTCCCTCTACACCATAGTATCCACCCTCTTGAGGTATGCTATAAGTCGATCCCGCATGGATGATACTCCCAACACCAGTCAAGACACGGTGGCAATGTGAGTTTCGCTGCCCATGCAGCATTCTCTGCCTCCTTCCTTGCGAAACTGACATGTGACTTTCTTTCGTATTACAGGTTTTGACTCAAATGAAAGATTCGCGTGGGAAAACTGCTTTGGTTGTTGAATGGAGCTGTGGTGGAAGAAGATGAAACTGAACCACGCTCGATTCCTCAGTTCTGTGTCAATCTGCCAAGACTTATCATCACTCCTAACCAAGTGTTTGTGGTTGGTTTCCAGCTGAAGGTTAGCAACTCCTAGTTCGGAAGTGACTACAAAAGTACAGCTTTGCCCCTGAATCGTTTTGCAGGGGTCACTTTCAATGGTTGCTTGAGCTCTGCATTGTGTAGTATGGATATTGATAGTAGCAGCTACATTTGGCAGGAGCTTGGGTTGTTCAAACTCCATCACAAATTTGCCGGGGAATGCAAAAGGCAACACAACTGTGCAACCTGTACACCTCGGAATAGCTACCACTAATAAGCCAACAACAACCTACTACAATTAACGCGCAACAATGAAAGGCTCGACAGCAGCCTATTCTGGTTTGTTTAGAGTCCTTTATTGAGGGTTTTATGCTCTAGGGATGCCACTACCATATGGATGATACCAACGTAGATATGATCACTACTACGTGTAAATGCTGTTTTCAGCACTGCTTCTTGCTTTTGTGGAGGAGTGGCTTCTGTTCTACATCACTGGTGTCTTGTTCACGTTTGCACCATTCATGGAGGAGTGGCTTTTGTTCCATAATACTGGTGTCTTGGTCCCGATTGTTGAGCCCCGCCACCCCAGTTTTGTAATACTGGGCAATACAAATAACCTCATCTCCATTGGCATCAACCCTGGAGGACATGCCATGGGGGATCCTGGGATTGAAGATCAAGATATCTCCATTCCTCAATGCTATGGCTCTTCCAAGGGTAGGAAAGCAAAAATACACAAGGACGGCCGAGTCCTCTTTTAGTAGGCCTTCAGGAGCCACAATGGTGATGATGGACAGATTAAAGTCATCATCCACGTGAATGCTGACATAACTGTTTCTGGCAAACGCAAAAGAGGGAAACATGCACTTTGCAACACACTTCTCAGTCAATTGCACATTCTTAGTCCCAATCAAATCGTTCAAGAGATTGAGTCCTTGAATGGTCATGGTGTCAAGGTACACCTTGGTAATCGCACTTGTTTGCTGCAAATGATACTTGATGGCTTTCACATTAATGTCTTCCATTTTTATAGGAAGAAAATGATTCACAAATCCTTGTGTACCTTGGTGGACACCAATTCCACATTTGCCATATGTGTTGTTGACATCTTCAAAAACGAGACGTCTCATCACTGTGTCAAGCTTTTCATCAGGAGATGTTGGGGTCTTGTTAATGGCATCATTGTAAGCCCTGGCTGTTATCATGAAATTTACCTTTTTTCCATATCGCTTTACTATGGCACGCCGAGGAACAAGCAAGACATCATCACCACATCTTCCTCCCTCTATGTTGTCATAGACATCAAAAGACTTGAAAACATCCAAAACCAAAACATGCATGTCATTCTTTTCACTTGGTTTGGGTAGATTGAGAGGTTCCACTTCAGGTTTGCCACCATTGATGAAAGTATGGTATCTCTTCTTATCATCACCCTTCTTCCTGGGCTTTGGGAGTTCGAGAGCCAGATCGGTACCTGCAATGATTTTTGGTAATCCATCCAGCCTTGTCTGCTTCTTCATAACCTTGGCATGGTATTTTGCACAATTCTGTGTGCTATCCCAGTTGGATGGATCAAGACTGTTAGAGGTATTAGTTTTGATCTTTTTCGCAAGGATTTGAGTACACCTAGCAGAACCAGCCCTTTTGTCCTTTGATTTGTATGGTTGCATGGGCTTTGCCCCCATATTGGTTACGCTTGAAAGGATGTGAGGAGTTGACTTTAAAAGATGGGTCTTCAATTTCCCTTTTGCCTTGATGGATTGGGATGATTGCATGATTCCGTGATTGATCTAACAGATTTGAAAATTTGTGCTCTTTTCCTTTTGGAACAAAGCTTCCGTCGCGGACCACTGGTCCACTAGAGATTTTTAAACAAACAAACAAACTGGCCTGAGTGGCTAGCGCCATTATGCATTCAGCATTGGGCTGGCAAACTGGCTGGCTGGCTGGCTGACTGGCTGGCTGGCTCAGTGCATTGGCGACAAACCAACCGATAGCTCTACTCTGGCTACGGTATGATACCGGTACGGTAGCTGGCTAGCTAGCTAGCTATGTAATATTTGGCGTGCCTCCAGAGAGCGAGCCAAACCAAGCAGGCAGAAACAATTGCGGACAAGTGGCGCTTGCCTAGAGCAGCACAGCACAACTAGTTGAGTAGTGTAGGGTGGTGGAGAGACTCGGCCATTTACTGAGCCAACCGTCTCCGCGACCCAGGGGTGCCATTTGTGATTGCTAGAATCGCAAGCTGGAACCAAGGCACGAATGAGGCAGTCCCGCGGGATGTGAGTCCCGCGTGATTGTGCGACGTTCGGCCAACCCAGGGAGGGAGAGGTGGGTTAATCTATTCTAGTTCTTGCTTGCAGCTCGGCTGAAGGAAGAATTGTGAGCAGAGAAGGAGACAACCTTTTTGCGATCGACTGTTCAATGGCTGGAAGAGAGAGTTGGACTGGTCTTGCATGTTGTGTTCATTCAAGGTTGCTATCTGTGAGCGGTCTTCGAGGGGTGCTATTGCCTTAGAGCTGATCTTGCGAAGGAGGCAGACATAGCGACATGTATGTGGGGTATCCATTTCAGGAATGCAGGTGATGACCCGAGAGATGTAGAGATGTACTTGATGTGTAGGAGCGAAGTGTGGGAATCGATTTCGTGTTTTGTGAGATGGTACAGTTTGGCAACTGTGAGTCGAGTCATTCGTCGAAGAACCCATGAGGGTTCAGGTTTCCACGCCAGGCAGCGTGGACGGATAGGGATCAGGATCGTTACTTTTTCAAGGGAAGCCGAAAACCGAAGGCTTCCCCTCTGGATCTGTCAATACAAGAACAACAACACTAATAGCAACAAACACAACCAATCGGTCATACCTATACCATTACACTACCTATTAGCACCATTAGAAGCATTGAAACGAAGCGAAAGGACCTCAGGAAGCCTGTTTTCTGTTATCTTGTTGAAGAGTACTGTTTTACTATAGGATTCAACTCAACGTCATCACGGAAAACATACACCCCTTTTTCCTCTCTTTATCTCTCATTCAAGCCGAAAGGATCGATACCTCCTATCCCCTATCAAGCGCACCTCCTCTATCAAGCGACTATCAACGCGGCGTTCTCCGGTCCAGATTAGAAAGCCATCCAATTGAAATCCTACGAGATCGGGCGGGTTTTCTATTCTCGACCGCCGACGGCCAAGTTGGAAGAATTTGAACACAAGAAGAAGTCTCCGGCCTTCCCACAGCACAGTACAGAAAACAATTCCATACGTATTTGTTGCTTTCTGAACTAAGCTCCTGACGGCCGAAGAATCCCATTGTCGTCCGATCCTTCTTCTCTCGAACGATCGCTCCTCCTCTTCCACCACACCAACAGGCTGGGTTAACCTTACCCCTAAGGCGACTGACGTTGTTTCGAATCGAATCCTCTTGAATCGATCGCGAATCGAATCGGTTTCGAATCGAATCCAAAGACTCGCTCCTCCGTGAATCGATCGATCTTCCCACGAACGCACCTCCCCTCCGTATAGTACCTCTCCCTCCGTACGAACCTACTGTCATCAAGAAAGACTTCACGAGATACCTGCAGTACACCCAGAGAGAGAATTACACCGTTATTCTTACTTTCTCACCGGCCACTAGTGGGTTTCTCCCGACGTCCTTGTTGGAACTGATACCTATGATCCAACCAGTCTATCCCTTACAGACTGAGTGACTGATCGACACTGACTGTTACCACCCCTCCATTGATATCTAACTCCTCTCCAAGAGGACAAACAAACACCAACAGAGTTCCTGTAAGGACTTGAGTTCTGTATCTCCAGGCTTGGCTGAATTTGCTAGTTTCACAGCCCCTCCCTGGGATACCCAGCTCCTCTCCATAAGGAGCTCTCACCCACAGAACAACTACAAAAGCTGCCCCTCTGCGTGTTTGGCTAGATTGTGCAACACCTCCATTGAAACAGCCACCTCTCTGCTACTGCACCTGACTCTCCTACTGAGTGTGGTGCTCCAAAGGATTGAGCCCCAGACAGAACTGAAGCGTGGTGTGGCATAGATATTAATACATAACTGACTCTATCTCTCTCTCATTGATTGTTGAAGTGACTCTCCAGTGACTTTCCACAGTTCCACCTGAATCGAGTACCTCTCCACATCTTGGCTTAACTCTCTGTTGCATGTCTGACCATACAACAGATTGAGTACCACCCTTTGAGACAACACAGTGTCACCCAGCTAACACAGCCCCATCAACCACAACACCACCTTTATCCCCCACCCTGCCTCTACTGGCGTATGAACGTTGACTTCTTCCAGTTTTCCCTGAAAGAACCCTAACAGACTTTGGCTCTGATACAATCCTCTCCTATCTCTCTCTTC
>CAICTM010002901.1:0-10555 GCA_903772945.1 Seminavis robusta | reverse complement strand
GAAGAGGAATCAAAACTTGGTTTTTTTTGTTCTGGAACATGCTGCCAACAAACACAAAGAATGTCTGGAGCATTCAGGTGCTGTTTCCGGTGTGTTCCTGAGGTTCTCACCAAAATTCTCCCTGTTGGGCCATTCTCCCTGTTGGGCTGTTCCTAGCTAGCTAGAGTAGTAATAACAAAAAAAGTACGGTAGGAGCGATCGGTTGGAGGGGGTACTACTGGGCAGAACTGGCCTCCCACCAACACGCATGATAACTCCTATGGGCAGGTGAAGAGTGCAATGGGTTGAGCCGCTGAGGTGCTCGCTAGCTAGCTAGCTATTAATAGTTTTACTACCAGTAGGATGACTGTTGCCGGCTCCCTTTGTCTCCCTTTGATGCTCATTTCCCCCCTGGGAGCCAGTTTGGCAGCCACCGCGTTTGCATTGAGCGAGCTAGCTACCGTACGATGTACTAGCTAGTACGGTGCTGATGGCTGCAATGTACTGGCTGGTATGTCATAGCTGATGGCTTGTTGAACTCCCCCACAAGGACAAATGACGCGTCTGTGAAGGGTGAAGATGTTACCGTACGACGGTACCGTACCGGCGTTATTGTCTCTGTGCTGTGTATGGTTGACCTAGTAGCTATGCGTAGTAGCTAGCCTAGCTATGCGTAGTAGCTAGCCTAGCTAGCTACCATAATCGTACTGGTACCTTGTGGCTGGCAGTAGCCATCGTAGCTATTTTTTAAGTAGTCTAGCTGGCAGTGGCCATCGATAATCGGATGTTACCGGAAAACTTACATGTAGTTGCTTGAGTACATTGCATTGTAACATGTACTCAGTATGTGCTTGAGGCTTGAGTAAGCAGCCTTATTGAAGTATTGAAAGATCGAATGGGTTTTTGTTCTCCGAATTGATTGTAGATTATTGTACATACTAGTAGTCTAATGTACCGGTACGGTTGCATCCAAGGAGTTCTACGATTAGATTTATCGATGCAATGCCGTACCGTAGAACCGTAGAACGAACATCTACATGTATTAAAATACTGAATCTGTGTACGATGTACGTATCTGTATGTCCATTTGATCCGCACTGCTCCAGTCCGATCTTTGCTCTTGCAGTTGCTCGGGTTTCGGTTTTCGGGGTTTCTTTGCCTTCTTTTGTGTCTTTTTTCTCCCCTCGGCTTTTGCCTGCTCTGTCATCGCCTGGTCGTCCGCATGGTCGTCTAACAACGGTCATCACAAAAACTTAATTCTAGCTGACCAGCCTATCTCATCGAACGGACTGAAGCGATGAAGGACCGAAGCAATGCAAAAGTGGAGCTGTCCCAAGCGATGGAACATGAATATCCATCGAGAAGGAACAGTAGGGAAGAGGAGAAGTGGTTGGCACAAGAGGGATTCGAGGACGTCGTGGATGTTGACGACATTATGACTCGCACGATGAAATCTGGCACCAACACCAACACCAACACCAACACCAACAACGGCGCCAGGCCAAGCGTACAAGTGGATATCGATGAGTTCATCCTGTTGGCAGGACAACCAGCACCCATTCCAGATGCCAGAAACCAGAATGAAGGGACACCGAAAGAAGCACAACCAGGTGCATACCGTCATGTAGGTCCTGGGTATCGGCCAGCTAGTGTTCACTCGGAGTCAAGTGACGGCGAAAGCTGTCCAAGTCCCAGTCCCTTGGCTGTGGATGACACATCACTTATTAGTAGCAATCAAACCAACCATCAGCTTCCGCTGATAACAACAGATGCTTCTTTGCCTTTGGATGGCCTGGTACAAGCGAATCCAGTAGTGGAAGAATCCTCGGACGAGATTGTCGTCACACGACAGCAAGCCATACTCGTTGATGATCTGGAGTCGCAAAACCAGACACGAAAGAAGGAAGAGCGCAAAACCAAAACAAGGAATCAGCTGGGGCTGCTGGCTTTTCTGATGGTCCTACTAGTGGTGTTCGTCATTGTTGTAATAGTTGTAACTTCGAAGAACGGCGACCAGGCCAGGGTTGACGACAACATCGAGGTCCAGTCCAGCAAGAATGACACCATGCCCGCCACAGAACACAATGATGACAATGATGTCTTTCCCGTCATCAGCCCATATCTGTCCAACGTCACTCGCCATGTCATTGAACAAGAACGACATGGGGGTGCCAGTGCCTCCTCCTCATCATCATCATCAAGCCCACAGTACAGAGCATATCGATGGCTCCAAGATGATCCTTGGAAACAAAACTATACGACCCTCCGCCTTGTACAACGATTCGCATTGGCTACTTTATACTACGCCACTGATGGTGACCAGTGGGAAAACCATGGAGTGGGAGGTATGCAAACAGTTGACTATCGAGAATTTGAAACCCCTCGCTTGCAAGCCAATCTTCCAGGTCCGATACCACCCAACCGCATGACACTGACGGTCCCATCGGAGAAGTGGCTTTCCTACAACACCAGTGAATGCATGTGGTTTACCTACACACCCTTTAGATTCCAAGCTGCTTGCAATGAGGACCACGTGTTTCAGTACTTGGACCTGCCTCGAAATGGGCTTCGGGGGACGCTGCCTGAAGAGATTGGTCTCTTGACAGGCCTTCAGAGTTTCCACTTCTATAGAAACGAACACATCCAGGGCCCCATTCCAACTTCCATTGGTGCACTCCAGCAGCTCCAAACGATTGAGCTAGGAGACAATCAAATCACCGGAACGCTGCCTAGTGAGCTTGGCTTGCTGCCAAATGTTGTCAAGTTGAGGGTCATGAACAACCAGCTCCATGGGCCACTCCCAACTGAATTACTAGGAATGTCCAACCTGGTAAACCTCATGATTGACCGCAATGAACTGAGTGGGAACTTCTTTTCTTCTAATGATGACATGATCTGCCAAAGCTGGCCCAAGCTGAGAGCTGTCATAGTGGGAAGAAACAAGCTTGAGGGCCCATTACCTACACTTGCCAACTGCTCGAGCTTGGGTGCTATCCATTTTGATAACCAGCATTTTGTAGGAACCATTCCAGCTGCATGGGGGAGCCTGACCAATCTTGAAAGGATAATCTTGGTTGGAAACCAAGGCATTTCCGGGCCTCTACCAAATTTTGAACGCCTTACAAATTTGACAGATTTCAAAGTCGCTGGGACCAGCATCAGCGGAACAATACCCGATGCACTGTGCGCACGAAAGGTGGGGTTTGACTGCTCGGCCCAATTGTGCGGGTGTGATTGTCCTTGCAACTAGCAATCAGAGTAGTCGTAATTCACCAGGATTCCCCAACTACCTTGCCAGTCTAGGCACTGGCTTGTACCGGTAGGGATGCGGGTGCTGTGGAACGGATCAATTGACCTGTGATGGAAGATAATGTCCACCTCGTCGCGTTGAACCAACGGTCCTCAGGGCCTGCTACAGATCAACCAATGATTGAATCATTCTGCCTACTAGAAAAGTATTGTAATAATCGATTTTGTTTAGCCCGGGCTGCACTACTTGTTGGAAGAAAAGCTACGGTCCCAGTGGATCAATGACATGGAACCCCTGCACGCCGCAGGGTGCTTCTCCTGTTGTAAGTTTGACTGCTTGGCAACTGGATTGTGTGGCTGTGATTGCCCTTGCACGCAACCACATAGCTATGCCTTGTTTTGGCTCATCAAAACGACATTACAGGCTGGATCATGCAGTACTCGTGAGTAGAGCATGTTGCGGGTCACAACCACGAAAGCGCGTGGTTAGTAGACGTGAGAGAATGCTTCTTGTGAGCCTGTTGCACAGGGGACAAGACCAGAGCGTGACAGCAATAGTTTGGCAATGCTCAACATGCTATGGCAAGCATACTAGCGACCTAGGGCACTGAATGAATTGTTGTTTGCTAGCTAGCTATGTATTTAGGAGGTTTCCTTTGTATTCTTCGGCTTGCTTTGGTTGTCACCTCCCCCCTTTGGTTTTCCTTGTCGGTTTCGATTTCTGTTTCGATTGCGGTTATTGTTGCGCTTGTTGCCGCCGCCGCTGCTGCCTCCACCACCACGATTTTTGTTGTTGTTGTTTCGCTTGGCCGTGGGCGGCAAGACTTCATCGGGACCCGATGGCAACGTAACACTGCCCCTTTCTTCAATGCTCTGCTTTAGTTGCCGTAGAACACGTATTTGGGCCAACTTTTGAGGGCTCAGCAAATCCCAAAAGACCCCACTGGGTTTGGGTACTCGGTTGGGCACCTCAATAGTGCGAGTGGGCGTCACAATGATATCCACTGGAACGTCGTGCTTGGTCAATTGGCCAGGAGGCATGTCTGTCACAACTTGCTCGTCGTGCACCGTCGTGACGACCAGAGTTTTGGAAGCGTCCAAGTTGCCCTGCAACGACAAAATGCCCCATTCCAATTCGGCAAATCCTTCTCCCTTGCCAACGCGAGCACCCGTGGTGGGACAAACTGCCGTGGACCCCACCACGACAAGATCGACCGTGTATTCTTCGTCTAATCCAATGGGCGTCCCGTACTTGGCGACACCCCGGGATGTGGTACATTCCTCCACTCTCACACCCGACGGGATGGTGTCTTTGGAAAGGATGGAAAAGAAACCCGTTCGCAACCGTGGTTGTGGTGTCAAGAGCGTTTTCCCGCTTTGCAATACCCATTGTCGAACTGGTTTTTGCGGTGTATCTGGATTGACTTTGATAATGCTGGCATTTTGAAAACAAGGCAATTGTTGCAATCGATTGGCGGCTCGTGCTGCACCGTCAAAGTTGGGGATTCGATGATGAACGGGGCGAGGAGGTCGTGCAATATCCTTGGCTTCCATCAGGTCCCAGATCCGTTTTCGAATCACCCACTTCCATGGCGTACGGAGCTTGGCAAATTCGGCCGCTGACTCTTCTTTCATGGCATTCATAGCCTCGGCGTCCTTGGCCAAGCGATCGGCTTCGTAGGCGGCATCTTCGGGGCTCAATGATGATGATTGCTGTGTGGATTCCTCATCCGACATCTCGAGAAGGGAGCGACAACGACATGTGGGTGATGGAGGAACCCAAGAAGATACCACCGGAATCCAACAGAAAAGGAGGGAAAGAATTAGGATCGAAAAAGACCTCTTCAGATGACGATTGATTGAATGGATAGCCATTTTGAGTCAAGCAATGCTGAAACTAATCATTCAAAGGTGCTGTTGCTCCCAGCCTTTCCTTGCTCATGGTATCAGCGAGATGATCAACCAAGGGCGTGAGGGCATGATGCCATCAACAGTCCTCCCCTTTGATCGTCCACCCAAATTGTGACGTACTCAAACACGCTGGTCACCTGGCATACCCGCAAGCGAGCAAACCCCATCACGAAGCAAGGTTTGGAGGATTATGCTGCTTGCTAGCTAGCTACTAGTAGCCGCTTTACGTCAGATTTGCCACCTTCATGCTCAATTCCTTCACTGCATGACGCTTGTCAATTCCTTCACTGAGCGACGCTTGTTATTGCCGACGAAGCGGTTGGGCGGAGCAGCACCCTTCCTACCGGTACGCCATTTACTTCCTTTAGTAACGACTATTCGGTCTCCTCTGGCCCAAACCCCGGTACAAGTCATTGTAGTATCATGTATCCTAACAACAACATCCAGCATGCTGATACTATGATTGAAGCCAACAAGGACGAGTTCAGCCCAAGAGACCCAAAACATGTAATGCACGTATGTCCTCTCCTAGCTAGTTCCAGGCACGGTACTGCAGGGTGGCAATCCGTCTTCCGATGGGACCACCACTGACACTAACGGCAACCGACCTGACGAAGATGTAGTCTGGCAAGCTAGGAAGAGGACAATGGCCGTACTGTAAGTGCTGACAGTGGTATCTTATTGTTGGGCTGTGCCTCGGTTGCCTGCAGTCTTCTCAATTTGATTACCCTCTCTGGTGATTCTCGACACAGTGAGACAAAACTTCAGGAGAATATTTGCATGGGAAAAACATCCCCAATGATTTGTGGATATGATAAAGAAATGGATCAACGGATGCTAGCCCAGCTAGAGAGTGTTCTCTTCGCTACTGCTCCTTCTTCGGAGGCCTACATTGATGAAAGCACCGTAGAGCACGGCTAAAGGATCTATGGGTGTCCATCGTTAAGAAGCGCATCCAAAAGATGAAGGACCGAGGCGAGTGGGACTCTAGATCTTAGCAGATGTTTGTCAACGAACACGGTTGGATTCATGCGAACTACATCAGCTGTACAAGCAATCTGGCTTTCAGATGGGTAAACACCCGCGAGGGCAACACAAAAGAGAGCCGCGATGAGTACCGTGCAGTACATTTTGCACGTTGAAAGCTTTCTCCTCTGATAATTTATCGATAAAAGTAGAAGACGCTAATTACTGAATTATCTGTATCATCTGCGACTCCTTCTTTTTGTGGTCTCTCAAGCAACAAGGATTCTGGTAGCCACGGGAGATACCCTGTTTGGCTTCACCCCCCACTGCAATCCTTTCCACCTTATTCTAGGCGCACCCATTATATGTTGCCCATTTCAAAATGACCTCCCTTGATAGCACAACGTCGTGTATTTGCATCCCAAGGGCATCCATTCTCCCTGGCCCACCTCAGCACTTCCAAATGCCCATTTCCAGCAGCAGAAGAGCAAGTACCTTCACCCCATGGACAGCCATTTTGTCTGGCCCACATCAAAATGTTCAAGTGCCCACCCTCAGCCGCACCACTGCATGTTCCACTGCCGCATGGGCAACCATCTTATCGGGCCCACTTTAGCAATTCAAAATGACCATATTTTGCAGCAAGTTTGCATGCCGGACTATCCCATGGCAAGCCATTCCTTCTTGCCCACTGTAGCAATTCCAGATTGCCACCCAAAGCGGCAAAACAGCTTGTTTCTGCAGTCCATGGGTAGCCATAATTTCTTGCCCATTTCAAAACATTTAGGCACCCTTGTCTTGCAGCCTCGTGACAGGTGTAAATGTTCCATGGGCAGCCATTATCTCTAGCCCATTGAAGCATCTCCAGATGCCCACACCTTGCAGCAAACTGGCATGTCGCTGCTGTCCAAGGGCAACCATTGTTTCTAGCCCATTTGAGCATTTCCAAATCTCTATTTTCTGCAGCATTTGAGCATGTATGTTCTTCCCATGGACAGCCATTCTCCCTGGCCCATTTCAATATTCCAAAATGTCCACCTTGTGCAGCACCAGAGCAAGTCCCAGCACTCCATGGACAGCCATTGTTTCTCGCCCATTTCAGCACATTGAAATGACCATGTCTTGCTGCAGCAGTGCATGTCCTTTGATCCCACCTGCATCCATTTGCACGAGCCCATTTCAAAATCTCAAAATGCCCAGCAGCAGCAGCACAAGAACATGTTTGTATGTCCCATTTGCAGCCATTCTCATGGCCCCATTTCAAGATATCAAAATGGCCATGTTTAGCAGCTGCACAGCACGTCCTTCTATCCCATGGACAGCCATTTGCATGGGCCCACTTCAAGACCTCAAAACTACCAGCCTCAGTAGCACAAGAACACGTTTGTTCATCCCACAGGTATCCCTTCTTTCGGGCCCATTGGAGGACGGCAAGACTACCAACTTTGGCAATGTGCCGACACACAAACATGTTCTTGGGTGCTTTGCAGGTGTTATCATCATTGTGCCAGTATTCAGCACAGGACACATTACAGAATGCAACACTCAAAAACGTGTCCTTGCTGGTTGCTGGCCGCTTCTCATTCGCAGAAAGAAGAACCTTGGGAGGATCCCCCACAGAGTTGCAAAACTTCTCGTAGAGGTCTTTCATCTCTTTGTTGACACCTGCCACAGTGGCATAGTGCCCCATGCCCACAAAGGGCCGGATGTTGTCCAAGAAAACATCTTTTTGATCCAACAAGTTCATGACAAAGGGGGCTTTCTCGGTTGCCTCATTGGGAGGCATGATGATGGACCAGCTTCGGTTTGGGTTGTATGTTTGACTCTTTTTTGTCAAAACCGCGGTAAACGGTGAATGCTCTAAACCAACGCTCACGCTGGTTGTTTGCCGTTGCCCTCCAAGAGGAAATGCTCTTCCGAATGATCCAGCCGTGCATTTATTGCACCCCATCCTCTAGCATAATTCTGTGAAACATTCTCTATGTTGCTGGTAAGTATCGAGAAGAAGGGGTATCAATCAATTGGATAGAAGCAACAAAACAGAGCAGCCAGAGCCAAAGAAGGTCTCGACTGGATGATCGGGTCAATTGAGCCAAGAGCCCCTACGACTGTACAAAACCTCAAATTCTTTCACACATAAAAAGCACAAAAGCCCTCTCGCACCTCTCTTATCATGAAGCAACGGTTGAAAGATTGGCATGTGACGCTCAAGATGCACGCCTCTCCAAATGGAGGGACGCGCATCTTCAAGGAGAGTGTGAGGTTCGTTTTTGGGAAGAAGGAGTTGCGTGACGACGAGATTGAGGCCATGAAAGCATTGCAAGATTCCTACTACCGATGCAAATTCGGACGCCAAGAAGGGGAAGAGGAGGATGCCACAGTTTCCTTCTGGATCAGTCTGGAAACGTTGGAAGCTCGAAAGAAGCAGGACGAGTGGGCCAATAACGTAGAGGATGTCCGATACCTTCGCATCAAGAACCGTGATGTTGGCTTTGTTCGAGCCAGTGACGAGTGCTTGCGGGACGAAATCCGAAAGAACGGTGGCAAGTCATTGGAAGAACGACGTAAGAGAAGGAAGCCCACCCAACCGGTCGAGGAGCTAGCTCTGCCCCAGAACAAAAAGCTTTCCCTCGGAGAGGCAAAGGAGGTCAAACGATCAGCGCTCAAGGCGGGCAAGGAATGGACGGAAGAACTCAAAGAAAGAGCCCTGACTGTTGCAGAAGAATGGGTCGGCGAAAGCGCCGACTGGACACAGTCCTTCATCAAGAGGAGCATGGCTGAGAAGTTGGACCAGGATTTGGCAACTTGGCTGGATTCGCAGCGTGGCAGTCTCTGCAATAGCAAGCCATATGCTGATGACTATGACAGATTCCGAGAAGAGGTGATGGAGACTATTGTGGTTGACGGTGTCAATCGAATGGGCAATGCAATGGTAGAGTGGTTTGACAATCAAACCAGAGGATCATCGCTGGGATTTGGCACTTCCCGCCCATCCGCGTCTTTGGTCGACATCAGGGACCCGTTTGGCCTTGGAAGCACCAACTCGTTGCGTGGAAGTGATTTTGAACCGATCGGTTGGGACACATCTTCGACGCAAAGCCTGAGCCGGCTTGATTCCGAGAGCATTCTTTCCGGTTTTGGTTCAGAGTTGGACGATTCCACCAGCGTCACCATCATGATGAACTGCGATGACAGCACGAGCTTCAGCTTTCAAGAGGAAAGGCAACGTCATTTGGCGTCAACGACAAGGGGACGCCCGCACGAAGTCACCGGTAATCCTCCGCCTCCGGATTGTGTGGTTATTCGTGCTAACCGCGACAAGGGCCGCCCGACTCCGCCCGTCTCCACCAGGAAAGGCGCAAGCTCTGCTCGGAGGTCAGCATCAGAAAAGGCACATCAAAGTATCCATGATACCAAAGGAGAAGTCACTGGAACTGTGGGTGACAGTGGAACCGAAAAAGTCTATGTGAGTTACAGCAAGGCCGAAGGGCCAGGACGACGCACAGCGCAGACAGAAGACGGTTCTCCGAAAGGCGGTGGTTGGTGCGACAACAGCAAGGAGCGGACATGGGTAGTCGACGACGACTCCCCTGCTGATGACAACGGAGGTGATCCTCTCAGCATTCTGTCCAAAGGTAGGGCCCGATTCCGAAAGATGGGTTCAAAGTGGATGAGAAATATTGCTGAAGATTAGCTGGACTCCTGACCATCGGATATTCTTTTCGAAGGTGGCAACCTTGGTAGTGGTGGCGATAATGAGGAGCCGGCATGGGCAGCCAGCGGAGTCTCCCCTGCTAGCAATGGAGGCGATCGCCTCAGCATCCGGTCCAAAGGGAGAGCGAGTTTCCGAAAGAAGTGGATGAGGACCATCGCTGAAGGTTAGTTGGATTCGTTCCTACCCATTACATATTATACTTTCAAAGATAAGATTAGGAAGCTGTATTAGTTACAAGTGCTGGTGCTTGTAGCGATACTGGTACTCTTGGGATTCCGTTACTTGACCAACAAGTACCAGTTATTGCACTGTGGGGGCTGGGATCCCACACACAACGGTCCACATGTGAGAATAGACCGAGGCTTTCAAGCTGGCCACGGTCTGCTGCAACTGAGCATTCCTGTTCCCTTCATGGCTCTTTTTCTCCGCAGACAACAACAGAGGGGATCGCCTGCACCAACAAAGCAATCCATCTGACTCCAGTTCCATCCGGGACTTTCAGTGCCCTCTCCCTCACCAAAGACAAATTACACAGCTTTGCACTGGCTTCTAAAGTTTAGATCCAAAAAGAACCGTTTCGTCATTCTGCAGCAGATGGGATTTCGGGACTTCTAACCAAGAGATACCATGCCTTGATCCTTGATGAAGACGCTGTAACTAACATCCATGCATCCATGCTGTCGAGAACTCGTGTCCTTCTCAACCCCGTTAACCGTGTCAACGCATCATTTGCGT
>CAICTM010002900.1:0-10559 GCA_903772945.1 Seminavis robusta | reverse complement strand
CTTTTCATAAAAGTAGCGATTCTTTTCACTTGCAGCCTCCAAGTAGCAGTCCATTCCAGCTTCATCTGCAACGTCAGCAAACCGGCGCATCAGCGCAGAGCCCTGGCCTTGTCCTTGGTAGTCAGGGTCAGAGGCCACACCTTTAACATACCAGTGCTTGCCTTCAGGTCCGTGCTCCTTGTGCCACTTGCTCAGGCTCTTGTCAAAGGCTCCACTGAAGCTTCAAGCTGCTCTTGAACTTTCTTGTAGTAAGGCGTTTTCTTGGTCAAAACAGAGGGGAATCTTCCTTCTAGCATGATCTTGGCTGTCAGCAAGAGTTCTCGCGCCTTCATGCTGAATTTGAACCGGCGACTATCTTTGGAGTTGGCATCATATTCTCTGACAACAATAGCAGCTGTAATAGCATTGTTGGGAAGCTTCTTGGCGAATACCATGGGGGTTTTGGCCTAGGTCTCCAAAAGGTTTCTCTCCTGTGGTTCAGCTATGAGGTTGTGGCGCAGAAAGAAATGACCAGTGCTTTGAACGACATTCCCCACAGTCTGTACTTGATGGTTCGTCGACACAAATTGAATTCTCCAGGTACCGGTACCAGGCTGGTCCATACTGCTTACTATTCATAGACATACAATGAGATAAAGAAAAAGAGTTTTTAATAGTAAATTTGGTGAAGAGTCCCAACCCTTGAAGCTTGAAGTGTTGGTGGTGTGCTTTCCCACGAACTATCGGTACCGGTACCGTACGGTACGACTGTACACCCGTACTAGCCAGTGATCTATCTGGTGGTACCAGGTATACCGTAAGGTACGATATCGTGGTACCGGTACCGGTACGGCATACAGTATATACGGTACCGGTACCATGGAGTGGTTGAAAAAGACTTAACATTTCAAACCGGTACTCCGGGCAAATTAACGGTAGAATTGCAGACAATGGCGCCAAACGCCAAAACCTCTTCAAGTCTTTGAAACACATCATCCAGCATCATCGAATCATTATACTAGTATTTTAAAATAGTACTAGTAGTCTACTTGTCCAGAAGCCAATTGCAAGGGGAGCCCAGTCCAGCACACAAAGGGCTTGCAAGTATCTGAGATGGGATCGGAAGAGTTGGAAGGAGAGAAGCCAGCTCTGTTACGTCCTACAATAAGCTTTTCACGCTGCCGATCGTTAAAATCCAAAGTTCGATCCAACAATGACAAGAAAGCTACCGACGCTACCAGCAAATCGACTAAGACGGCCTGCAAACCAGAGTCGACGTTTACCTCTAATAGAAAAACCCGTCGCCAGTCTTCATCTCAAAGCAAGTTGGTATCAAGGAAAAGGAATAGAAAGAAGCATGACTTGCCTGAAGAGTTGTTGCCAAAGGTCGAAGCGAAATTATCACAGGATGGATCTCGGCCTCCTATCCCATCCTTCAACCTCTCTGACAGCGACGATGACGATATACCCGAAGCAGTAGTCTTCAGTAAGAAATGCAAAGTGACTACTGGAACGACAGCGGCCAAAGAAAACACAGCAACAATCAGCGAGAGCATCATCGGTTTGGACGCTCAAAAAGTTGCAACAAGCCAGGTTGCTGGCAATGACGTCTTCACCTTTCATGAAGGAAACGATAACGAAAACAAAAAAGCTCCAAATCATGACTTGTCCGTGTTTGCCCGTATCAAGACTCCCCACGACAAGTATCCAACCAAAGCTGATGGGGAGGAGAGAGCCTTCTCGGAAGAAATGAATCCGTCGGAAGTTAACGTGAAACCTCAGCCAAACACTGTAAAGGCTTCTCAAGATAAAGACAGCAGTGCTCTTTGTACAGCCACAGATGTTCAGTACCAGGGGAATGCTTCTGGCGCTCAAGTAATGCAAACCGATGCCAAGGTTTCCAAGGAACTTCCTTTGACATCCCACGTCCTTTCCATTTCTGGTGGACCTGGCTCTGACAATAAGCTTCCTCAGAAGACCATGTTGCCAGTCGAGTCAAAGGGACATCCCGCCAAGACACAGCAACAAACATTTGTAGAGGCATCCAAGCCGACCAATACCAACCAAAGCGGAAACGCTGCGGCCAAGCAACGTGTCCTTCAGGCCCAACCTCCAGCGAATCGATTGCAAGGCACAAAGAACCAGCAGTCTCAAGGACAAGGACAGACCCCATACGAGCAGGTTGTCCCACACCCAACAAACTACTATTCGCACTATCAGCTTTATCAACAGCAGCAAAGAAGACTGCCCAATGCTCCCAGTGGACACACCAGACCGGATCAAAACTATCAACAGTGGCAGTATAGCCATTGGAATGGGCCGCCTTACGGCTCCTATTATTATCCTTCTGTTCCGCATCAAGCGTATCCGACTGCGAGCCAAAAACCGCCAAATCCCCAACCGCAACCTCAAGTTCAGAGTTTTAAGAAACAGCAGCAGAAGGATGGCATTTCGGCTGCCAAGCCAAATCATAGCGCTCACGGAGCACACGGGCAATCCATTGATTTGACTGCGGGCAATGCCATTGTAACGTCTGGAACAGTGTTGAAGTCAACGAGAACCAAAAAGGGTACAACTAGCAACCAGCAACAAAAGGTTCCCAGCACAACCTTGCCAAAAAAAGAAGTCACCAATATGCATTACCCTACCAAAACAACTCCAAGCATAGGGCACAGATGCAAGCTCTGCAAGTCGTGCCCCTGCACAGGAAACTTGAAGGGTGCGTCACGCAAAAAAACCTCGAAGCGGAGCGTGAACTCGTTACACGATTCACATGATGCTATCGAACATACACTGAAAAAGCAGATAGAGAACTATGTCAAGGCGGCAGAAGATAACGAGAACCAAGCAGACAAGCTTCGACGGGACGTCAAAAGGCGGAAACGCACTGCAATTCGGGAACAAACGAAGTCCCTCAAATTGGACCAGTTCGAGTCGGGACAGTACCGCTTTCTTCCGGACGGGCATGAACTGGAGCATCAGTTGGAGAACTTCAAAAGTGTACCTGCTGAAAAGGAGGTTGTCCAAAGCGCGAAAGCCAAAGTATTTGGTGATTGTAAGTTGTGCACCTTCCCCTAATCTTTCCTTTCTACTAGGTTTTGCCTACATGTACCGTATCTGACTCGACTCGACTCGTGCGCATTTGCAGCTTGCCAGCCCACTTTGACTCAAATGTTCGGGTTTTGCAATGGGAAGACCGGCAAGGAAACCGAGGAAGACGCAAAAACCAAAAAGAAAGAGGCTGAAGATGTCAAAGGCCAAGAGATTTCCTCAGGTGAAGATGAAGTGGTAGTGAAGGTATCGGAGGACAGCGAGGAAGGAGACGACGAGGGTGACGAAGAATCGTCAGTTGACATGTCGATTGAGGACTACTTTGATGACAACAATGTATGTGTTCCCGCTTGCAGGGTCGAATGGAGAAGTGGATCCATAGTAGTGAACGACGAGCGCGAAAATCAAAGGAGAAAGACGAACTACGGGCTCTGGGGTGCTGTGGTCGCAACAATGCTCGAGAGGGAGAAACAGGACAACTACGAGTCTGGGTTTCTAAAGTTGGTTTCCAACCAATCGAATCACGCAGAGGACGATCAAGGACTCGAACATCTGCTGCAGCTGATGGAGAATGTCAACTCACAGTGCCCAACCCCATCGAAAGGAACCAAAGGCACCCCGTCCCCTTCGAGGTTGCTCAGTCAACCCAACACCCCAATTCTTACCCAGCGGGGAAAGCGGCTAGCAGATGACATACAAGACAAAATTTCCGCCGATACCCCTCTGCTGGCAAATGTGGTCGCGGTGTGTCCACAATGGAAAGAGAACGTCGCCTTTGCCATGCAGCAAAGAGACCCCGACGATATTCAAACGGCACTGGACAAAGTTCAGCAATCGAAATCACGGTTGCAGAGAATGAAGGAAGGCTTTCTAAAGGCATTTGAACAACACCAAAGTGCTCTTGATGTCTTTGAGACTTCGCTGAACCGCTCCCTGGGTAGACTTGAACATAGCGAGACGCCGCCGCTTGTGGAGGTGCCGTTGGAAGCTGAAAGGGGGGCTGCGAGAGTGGTTGCAGATGGAGACAGAGATCTGGTACTGTACACGTAGGAGTCCCAGTTCAAGCCTTGAGCTAAGACTAGGAAGTCCAACTAACTTAAACTATACCTGGTACCGGTAGACTACAGTATATCAACCAACCAGCCAACTTGAAATCCTAAAATACATGTATGTATGCATGTTGTATTGCTTGCTATCAATAATGCAAGGACTATGGTACATCATACATGTAGCATGTTCACCGGTACCATATCATATAAAAGATTGCCTTTCCCAACCAGGACTTGCACATGGTCAGTTCGAAGTTCCAAGGAGCCATGAATGATGCAACGGTCAACAGCTAAGGTGTCGTAGCGGTATTTCCTGGAATTAAGAACATTTCACGATTTGCTTTTTGAATTTTAAACTCTTGAATTTAACGTCTCCGTTACAGTTCGGATCGTTTCACATTTTGTTTCACACAATTCATTTCTCTTTCATTTTTTGTTGACGAGAGACGATGTCCTTCCTTTCCAGAACATCTGTTCTCTTGTCAGTGGCCTCTTTGGCCCTGGTGGTTGTCTTCTGTGTCGTGCTGGTACAATGGTCTGGTGGAGTCACCAAGAAGAGCTCTGCTAGTCACAATTTGAAAGGGTTTGCTTTTGCTTCGGACGACACTTACGGTCTCTCCAGATATGCCAGTTCGAAGAAAGCCATGTCGGTGTGTCTTGTCTCGATGCTTGAAATCGAGACGAAAGAGTCCGACGACACTGATGTCGATGAGAACGACGAAGACCACGAGGAAATGATGCTGTGCAATCGAGTCTCTGCCAACTACGAGTCAGGAGTTTCGGATGAATCGTTCTTCTACATCAAGAATTTGAAGCGAAGAACCATTCAAGCCAACCAACAAGCCATGCTCAACAATGAATGGTTCATTGAGTACTCACAAGATTGGATCAAACACAGGCAACATCAGCGTGTCAGTACCATCCATATCCCAGCACATCAAGAGGTCAACACCATTGAACCTGCCCAAGTTCCTCATCATCACTCGATTCAACCACACCACCGAAGAGATCTCTCCGAAAAGCTGGAGGAGCGACGACAACGGAGAATGCAAGTCACTCTGGGTCCTCGCACGGTGGTGGTCGTGGCAGTGAGCTACTTCCTAGATATGGATGTTCTCTACGATCATGTATTTGGAGCGAACGACTCTCTCGTCACACAAATGGATGCCTGTTCCCAAGGACAAGTCACCATTCATCCTCATCCAGACCACCCCATTGTGGAAGTCTTTCCCCCTCAGGATGTATCCGAATATACATTTGTAGAGTTGTACTCGGCTATTCTAGACAGTGTCAAGTTGCAGTTGGGTCTACGAAACAACCAGGAAATTACTTCCACAACAGATCATCTACTCTTGATTGTTCCAGATGCCATTGATCGAAGACCAGGAGAACTGGGCTGGGGAGCCACGCCCGGATACTTTTCTGGTATTATCCACTCCTTGGCTCCCTCCACCATGACGTAAGTACGCTTGTTGTGCACATGCCAAGCCGAGTTAACTTTGTTCATGACGGATTGCTAATAACATTGCCCTATCCCTTTTTGCTTTCCACAGAATGCTTCATGAGATTGGCCACAACAACGGTCTGGGTCATGCCTACGAGAACAACGTGGCATACAGTGACATGACGACGGTGATGGGATACTCGCATCGAAACGTTGTCAAGATGTGTTACAATGGACAAAACATGTGGGACATGGGATGGTTTCAGGACAGAAGGACTTGGGTCAATCTCTCCAACAACCGTAATGATAAACGAATCTACGATTTGGCCTTTTACGGAGACTATGCCAGGACGGTGGGTCGAGATCAACCCGTCATTCTGAGATACAGTAGTCTCTTTTTGACCTACAACCGACAGGAGGCGATGAATATCGAAACCAAAGAGTATGCCAACATGCTTTTGGTCGTGCAAGAGCTTCCCGGACAATATCACTCGCACACCAACCTGGAAGCGGCGCTGGATGTAGACTCGCCGCCCTATGAGTTTTCATTTTCAAATGGCATTGGCAGTAATAATGGCGATGGTAACGACAAGGTCTACATTTCTGTATGCTCCCACATTGCAGGAACCACGACCACCCCTGACATGCTCACCGTGGCTATTGGAAGGAATAAGAACAACCTGTGCGACGTTTCCACGAGCCGACAGCAAAGCAATCGGGGAGTGGAAGCTGCAGCGGAGCCAGAACAACTAAAGCCACCAACCGAGTCCCTCCAATGCGAAACCATGTGGCCATGGGTTGAGATTCCAGATGACAACAGTGCCATTGGCAAGAACTTGGTACTCTGTGAGTTTGTCGCCAAAGATCCGGAGAGCTACTGCGAAAAGCTAGACAGCAGGGCAGGGGATCAGGTTTGGAAAACGTGTCGCCTCGACTGTCCGCAGCAGTCCGGCTGTGTTGCAGGGAAACCACCTGTTGACGACAGCTCGACTCCGGCAACACAGAACGACCCTGCCTCTTGTGAAGACGTGTTTTCCTGGGTCGAGGTGGATATGGGTGATCGCAATTACGTGTCGAAGACATGTGACGACCTTGGGGTTGGCTTTATCGAAGACCGGGACTTCTTTTGCAATAAGGAGGATACACTGACACATCTTCCTGTGTACGACATTTGCCGAATACATTGCCCTAACAGCGACTGCAACAAAATCTAGCTAGTTGTGTTTGTAACACTTCCAAACGAGCTATGGTAGGGGGTCGGCGCTACCTGTAGTCGAGCTCGTCTTCAGCTTCCTAAATCAGCAACATAGATGAAACTATGCCGGACGCAACGTGCTAGTTATTGAACCTGGGTGCAAAGTGAGAAGCCCAGTACTAGCCTCGTCTCCTATATTAATAACTCTCATAAAAGACATGATATTACAGTACTTGCAACTACCGAATGAATCCCCTTCAGTTCACTACTTTTGACATCAGTGGGTTCAGCACCGTCGTTGAGGTTCCAATCCGTACCGGTACCGTATCCGACCACATGAGAGCACTTGCCATTTCACTTCACCGCCCTACCGGTACATGTACATGTGGTGATGGTTTGCAGCTCTGGCTGGAATGAATCGAATCGAATCTTTTCTTCTTTTTGCATGTCTCGATCCTTGGCAGCCTATACTGGTAGAAGTCTACCGGTAGCACATCCAACCCTCTGCATTTTCCCGTTCTGCCAGTATTACTTACCACCGCGGAGACGAGGTGAATTCGCACCGCTTGCCAGTAGAAGGATGCGGGAAAGCCAATCGAAGTGCATGAAGCATCAATCTCACCTGGCGGTCATCATCCCCTTCAATGTTGGCGGATGCTCGGTCATCTCCGTACAGGGAATCTCCAATGATACCAGTTCCGACGTGAGCGCAGTGTATTCTCAGCTGATGAGTTCTACCCGTGACAGGCGTGAGCGACAAGAGAATTGGTTCGCTCTCACTACTTGTCGCGGGTTTGTCCTTCCCGCTCATCGCCTGTTTCTCTTGATGGGTGATTACCTTCCATATGGTAGTGCTGGGTTTGCCACCACCTCCATGTTTGGCCACTTTCCATTTGAGGCGCTCCTTGCTGGGTTCCAGTGGCACCTCTAATTTGCCATGCATCAACGATTGCTCGTGATAAGGTGGCCAATATCTCACTTTTGCCAGATACTCCTTGGAGACTTGCTCCTCTCTTTCTCTCCATGCTTGAGAGAGCGATGAGGCTGCAGATCGGTTCCTAGCAAACACCATGACCCCTGATGTTTCACAGTCCAATCTGTGCACTACAAATAGTTTATTGCTTTCTCTTGTCTTGTTTTCGGTACCATCGTATCCCATGATTACTAGCTGACCGAAGGCGGACTCTTCATTGTTCGTTGGCTCTGGCAGATTGATTTGTATAGTTTGACGCCTCTTGAGCTCTTTGTACATTTCCGAGGCAAGCTCCTCTAGGTGGGAAGAATCTGATGCGACACGTAATTGCAGAAAGCGCTTTTGATTGCGGTTGATATACCTGAGAAAGACCTTGCATTTTCTGGGAATGGATGCCCTGATGGTGCTGTCCGAGACGGCAATCTGCTTCAAACTAAAGATTGCATCGTCACTTAGGATATTTCCTCCATCAGGGGCAGTTTGGTTTGTATTGGATATTGTCGAACAACTTTCAATGGCTGCTTGCCACGCTTCTTGCGCTGTCAGTCGAGATTTTTCTTCCCGCTGGGTACTACTCTTCTCTTGTCCTTTCACAATCTTGCTGTCATCATCTTTGTTGAAACCAGACAGCGTTCGTTTTTGTCCCCGTTCCTTCACGTCTGTCGACGTTGCTGCATTCCCCGGGACAGATCGGAGATTGCAAGGCTTGTCAATCACGACAAAATCTTCGTCGTCGTAGAGGACACGGATTCGGAGATCGGCATCAATGTGACTCAGCCGGGCTGCTCTGTTTGGAGTAGTTGCGGTTGCTTGGTCTTCTCCTGTTGCTACTGCTGATGCTGGAAGCTTCTGGGACATGCCTTTAGAGAATCGAAGTCGCCCGTCCTGCCACGAGACCCTCCATTATCATTGAAAAGCAATCTGGTCACTTCGCCATTTGCTGGTGGTGGTGGTACTGTGATTACTGTGATGGTGATGAGAAAAGGTTTTCTGAAGGGCTTCTGGAACGTTCGGGAATGATCATCAAACCAAAACAGCAAAAATAAAGATAACCCGAGGCCATGACGGTGCCGTGACTAGCTGGTTAGGCACCAGGTATAATATCATAGTTGGATTTGTTGCACAGATAGATTGGATCATTCATGCTACATGTACATGCCACGGCACTATACCCGGTACAATATCAGGGCCAATGCATGGTTATTATACAGACTACTGTATCTACCGGTACACCCGTACAGGTATTTTGAGTGTTGGCTACATGAAGATTTCATCGTGTTGCTAATATACCGGTAGTAGCACGACCATAGACGCCAAAAAACCTGATCCATTATTGCAGTAGTTGTCTTCCTTGAAACTCCTCCTAACTATTGCATTTGCGGTCCCTGTTGGGGTGGGCGCTGCTGCATCTGTTGTTGCATCAGTAAAATTTCCGCTGCACAGTTTCTCTTGGCAGCTGGATTCGAGTCTTCCACATGCCCACACGCCTGAGATGCCAATTGATCCAGGACAGACGTAGAATACTCTGCTGTTTCAGCGGCACACTGCTCAAACGTTCGTCGCAAAGGCTTACACATTCCCATTCCACTCAGGACCACACAGGACAGATACTCATCACCCACGCGACGACAAGGGCCCCAAATGGAAAGCAGGGAAGTCGCGCGGTAGAGCTCGGGTGTGGCCGCTGCGTCGGGTTGTGGTGGCGATGCACTCGTCATTGTGCAAGTTATTAGCTGATGAAACCAGAATCGAGGCGCTACTAGCTAGTATTGCAAAGATCCAAGACGGTATTCTGACCCCAGCTGGTAAACAATAAGAATAAGATATATAAAGTTTCTAATATTAATAGTGCGATCGAGCTGGCTAGTTTTCTTATTTGCCGCTTGAACGTAGTACTGTAATTCCTAACTGTATATGTTAGTCTAGCTAGTAAAGATTACTGGCTAGCTAGTACTCTAGTCATTCATCGTTTTTACTGGCCTTTACTACTACGGCCTCGGATTCAATTGGCCACAAGGGCTCCGGAAGAAAATCCGAGGGGTCCGCTCAGAAATTCGAAGGCCGGGAAGAAAATTTACTTAAAGGACATTCGTTGTTTAAGGTTAATGGTAAGCGTTTTTTGAAGAACCATCGCGCCGGGCGACACCCTTCATTTGCCAGGAAGTTCGGATTTGTCCCTCTGTAGGAACTGTACTGGAGCTCTACGGTGAGGATTGAATTCTGAGAGGACCCTCGAATTTTCTTCCGGAGCCCTTGTGGCCAATTGAATCTGAGGCCGTAGTAGTGCCCACGCTGGACGCCCGCCTGTTTGGATAACTGATAACAGTTAAACACAATCCAAACACACGAATCGAATGAATCGAATCGAATCGCATAAAAAAAACAATGAAGTCATCATACCTTCTCCCAGTACCGGTACTACCGGTACATGTACAAGCACAACTTGACCACAGCAACATGAAGCTACCTCCGATTTGGCTTGTGGAGTGTGATATACCCAAAAGTGATTAGTTGAAGAGGCTCCAGAGGGGAGAAGGAGGAGGGTTAAGCTAGTCTGGACAAAGCTATCTAGTTGGCTGCCTGCACATGTTTGGAGTGCACTGGTATACCCAAAAGTAACCAGTCAAATGCACACCAGAGGGTATGGATATTGTAGATAGATAGCTAGCTACCGATAGTGCACTAGCTAGGGCTGTCTGCGCTATCTCTATTCTCTTAACAGAAGGTTGAACATTGTCCTATGTTATCTTAACGATAGGGCGATCAGGTTACATTGAAGCGGTACTCGATGATGTCAGCACGTAGAAGGCCTACCACCGTCGTGTACGTAGAGGGTGGTAGGCTTCTACAGATGTGTAGAAGCCTACC
>CAICTM010002899.1:0-10565 GCA_903772945.1 Seminavis robusta | reverse complement strand
GGAAAAGAGAGAGGATGGAGAGTCAGCCATTTTTCATGGTGCGCATTGGGCGCTCCACAAGGATTTACCCAAAGGAGAATCAGTCGGCTATCTTTGGATTTGGCCAAGAAAACCTTCAAGAAACATGGGGATTTGAAATACCATGTTGAGCATGTCATGTTGCCTAAATTCTTGGAATCCAGGATGCCAACTGATTTGTTTGAAAATGTAGAGGCTGAACGACTATCAAGGGTTAAGGAACTTGAGCTGAAAAGAAAGGCCACCAACGAAAAAGCCAGGGCACGAAAGAAGCAAAGGAACAAGCTCAAGAAAAATCCTACTGCTCAATCCCAAAGCCAATCTGGAGGCAACAATAAATCCCCTGTTTTGAAGTTACCTGGCACCACGCTGAACACGAGAGGATCCTCACCGGAACAGGAGGTAATCATGAAGACAAAAGGATCCTCCCAGAAGAAATCACAGCCTGCTTAAGAGGCAATCATGAACACAACACGGCAATCCTCCATGAAGAAATCCCAGCCTGCTCAAATTGAAATGTTGCAGGAGGAATCAGATGATGAGTCAGATGGTGATTGGTCAAAATCTGAGGGGGGTGATGATTCCCTTAGTAAATCTGACGATGAGATCCTTCAATCTGATGAAGAGGTTGAACTGAATGATGATGTCCTCTATGATGGTGGACCATTGGAAGTGGATGAATCGAACAATATGGAGCAGTCCAATGATGAGGATGATCCTGTTGTGGTGAAGTCGATTGGGTTTGGAGAATTGGTTCATTTTGTGAATGATCTATGCATTAATTATCACATGGTACCAATTTCAATGTCGAAGGCAAACAAAGCTTCAGTGAAAACTGCCATGGTTGCTTGGGGCTGGCATGAGGATGAAAGAGATGGAGAGGGTTGGAAGGACTATGTTAAGAACTATCAGACCTGGGTCCCAGCGATTCATAAGAATCTGTTTGAGAATTACCTGTCAAGCTTTGTGGAACTCCTTACAGCCACAAATGCGAAAGGAGATTCCAAAATCTATGGACCCAACAAAGCCTTTCCTCGAGCCAATCTGAATGAATTAATCCAGGACTACCTTGAAGACGAAATGCAGGCAGGCAGGGTTGATTCCGCCCAGTGGAGAGCTATCCTTGAATTTATTCAAGGGGAGGAAGCATGCTGCTTAGTGGAGGTAGAGTAGACCAGAAAAAACAGAGGAGGGAACCTATACGAGGCAGATGCACAGGAAAGGAACAAACAGGACCAAAAAAGAATTAAACAACAATAAACCAAATTTATTTAGAAAGTGGCTTCTTCTGGATCTTGGGATGAAGTGGCTTTGTTTCAATATCAGAATGATCTTGCTCCCTATCATTCCGACCAGCGATGGCAGTCTTATAGTACTGCGCCACACAGATTACATCAATGCCATTGGGATCCACCCAAGAGGACATGCCATGTGGTATTCTTGGATTAAAAATGAGCACATCCCCATTCCTCAAACCTATAGCTTTCCCAAGTGTGGGGAAGCAGAAGTACACCAGGATGGGGGAGTCCCTATCCAACTTCCCAGGGGCGACAATGGAGATGTCATCTTCATGCATGCTGACATAGCAGTTCTTGGCGACTGCAACAGAGGGGAAATATGAAGCAACTTCACAGTCCTCAGTAAGCTGCAAATCCTTTGTCCCAAGGAGCTCATGGAGAAGTCTGATTCCATGGATGGTTTTGGTGTCTAAATAGCTCTCAGATATTTTCTTCACCTTCTGAAGGTGGTGCTTGATGGCGGCAGTGTTTTTGGCTTCTATGCCAGCAGGAAGAAACCTTCTGGAATATCCTTTGTCACCTTGGGGGACTAAAATCCCACCAGTGAAATATCGTTGACTGCCCTGACCCTCCTCAAACACCATCCTTCTTTGGATTTTCTTTTCCAAATAGGTTTGGGAAAGATGGGGGCTCAAATCAAGGGCCTGGCCATATCCACGTGCTGTTATGCCAAGGTCATTCTTTCCCCCCCCCCCACAAATCACAGACAAACCTCCTATCTACCAATATGACATCATCGTTCTGCCCTCCCACAATGCTATCAAAGATTTCGAAATCATCAATTACAGATAAAACCTGATGGGAAGACTTGGGCAGGTTGAGTGGTATGGTTCCAGACTGCCCTCCATTCACATAGGTTCGTGGCACCCGAGCCTTCTTCTTGTCCTCAGCACCCCTTCTTGGTTGGGGAATGGCCACACTGAGGCTCCTCAAGCCCTTGTCACTTGCATCTTCAATGGTAGGCAATGCATTAATTTTACGTTGCTTGGTTGCACATCTTCCCCAGTAGCGTCTGGATTTTTGGGATGGGTTGGTTTGGGAGGTGTCTGCACTTTCGTCCACCTGAGCTTGGATCCTTCTCTTGACAATTTGAGAGCTAATGGCAGAGCCCGCTGACTTGCTGGTGGACTTGTAGGGTACCATGCACCTTCCACCGAAATCATTCAAAGGAGGTACCTTCAGTTTCATGGTACCTTGAAAATTGAGCTAGTACTGGTATAATGAGGCCAGCCATGCAGTGGTAGCGGATAAAGCATGAGTGGACTCTTTGTGGATTTGCCTCAATACCGCTAATTTCATAGGGCAGTTGGCACCATCCACAGTCATCAAGCTTTCACCCGCGATACTGGCCATCTCAATCCACCGCCGCAATAAGCAATTCCCAGCCAATGCAATTCCCAATGAAATTCCCAATGCGCTCGGATCGATCTCAATTCGAGATCTGGATCCTCCTTTTTGGTTGATTCAATTCTACAAGGGAAGAATTGTGAGCAGGGATCATGAAGCTCTGTATGCGTGCATTGGCTTGCTTAGTATTTTAAAATGGCCATGACATATATTGTATGCAATGTACTATAGTAGGGGTCGCAATCATGCATGGCAGACAATTTTAAAATTCGAAAATAGAGATCCTCCATGCTTGCATGCATGCATCCATGGCGATTAAAATAGCATCCTCTGAATGAGTGGATCGTCATCGAGTCCAGTCACCCATAGCGATCAATCTTGTCAGAAGAGAGCAGGCCAACCCATCGAACTATCAGTCCGATGGGTTGGCCTGCTTGCTTGCTCAACTGAAAACGTGACAGACCACTATCGTTTTCAAAGGTAGCGTGGAAACTGCAGTGTGCATGCATGCACATGCTGCAGCTGGGCTGCATGGAGGCAGTTTCCAAGGTAACGTGGAAACGGCAACGTGGAAACTGCAGTTTGTGGAAACCATGGAATCATGGTCCGTTTCAAGCTGTTTCCACGGCCTCAATCAATCAATATGATATGATGCATGCAATCAAAAAGACCACAAATTCTGGAGTCGAACCCTTGACATCATATATAGAAGAATCCATCCTACCAAAATACCAATAATATAGCTAACGTGTGTTCCATGCACAATGGCCAGAACTAAATTGAAGGTGGCATCCAAGAAACCCCACAGTAGTACAGCAACAGCAGTGGGGGGGAAACTCATTGGGAGGGACAAACCTCGTAACAAGTTGAAACGACGTAACTTGCACAAGGCCATCCATGAAATTCGAGACTACCAAATGAGTACTGATGAGTTGATTCCACGGGCTCCCTTCGTTAGGGTCGTCAAAGACATTAGTCAGGATGTCTTGAAAGATAAGGATGCCTTATTCAAGCTCAAACCTGATCAGGTTCGATGGTCCAAGGAAGCTATCGATGCTCTCAAAGCAACCATAGAAGATGATTTGACTAACGTGTTTAAACAGGCTGTGAAATGCCAACTTCACGCCAAACGAACCACACTGATGCCATCCGATATGAAACTCTACATGAACATTGCAGAATCCCAGAAAAACTTTTATGATAATGTGAGCCATGACCATGTCAAGTTGGCCAGTGCCAGAAAGGAGATTAAGACCAAGAAGAAAGCTTCAAAGGATGTCGACAGTGACGAAGAAACTGTAAGAACACAAGGAGGCGGTGGTGCAGCGATCCAGCCCGACCAAGAAAAAAATGTGAAAAACAAAGATGCCAATCCTGGGAACAAACAAGGTGGATCTATAAAAAATCCATACAAAGCAGACCAATCTGGCTGGCTTCCTTGTGGCGAGTGCAACAATTTAGCTGGTGGTGCATTTAAATGCATTCGGTGCGAAAAAGAATATGCATAAAGATTGTGGAAGGATCATTCCAGAAAGTGAAATGCGGCCTGGAGAGAAAAATGGACGATTGTGTACTCCATGCTCAAATGAATCTATGGATCTGACTGCAGATGAGTAGATTATGCAATGACCCAAAGATCAATCTATATATAATCGCCATGGCTCTATAGATATAATCTTATACATAATATATATATGTGTGTCTATAGTGGATGATCGATGCAGGCAATAATATATAGAGCTCAATTGAGGGCGGGAGGGCATGATTGCATGATCGATGCATGAACCCAATATAATAATAAGGCAAGCATGCATGCATGCATGCAATCATGCAAGTGCATGTCGTGCAAGCAGGGCAACATTGGGGTTTGAATGAGTGTGATGGTGACGTTAAGCTTGTGTTCAGTTTGGGGTTATGGATGTGTTGGAATTTCTGTTTTGGGATTGTTAAAATATGTAAAACATTAACACTATTGTTAAAATGGTGTTTATCTATTGCCAAATTAAGGATTTTTAACACTTGTGTCAACGTGGTGGTAAAAGATGTGTGCTTATTTCCAATTTTAACTATCTGTTAAAATGACCATCAAATATGTGGAATTGGATAATTATTGTGTTAAGATTTCTATTTTCACACAAACTTGACCAATATTCGAGCCTTAGTGTACATGTACGTACTCTACCGACGCCGGTACACCATCATTGGAGCATTGGGTGATGTCGCGTGCACGCTGTGTGTTGAAATAATGGCGCGATGTGACTGACCGGCCTGAGGAATGAATAAACCAAAAAGGGTCACCAGCGACCAGGATACCGGTACCGGTGGTACCACATCTGCCCTCGCAACCCGTACTCGTCTGCCTCGTTTGCTACAAACATGTACTTTTGGTGCGGGCATGTTCCTCCTCAATCGGCACAAGAAGGCAATCGTGATGGCAGATTGGTGATTTACGAGCCTGTTCTTCCTTGGCTGCGCTTGCCTGAACTTGGCGTCATTCTCCTTCTTGGGTAAAAACACGGACGCTGCGTGTCTCCTCCGAATGTGAAACTTTCACGTGGCTATGTAGTACGCATACTTGGGATTGTCCAACTTTGGGTAAAATTGCCAGCAGTCTTCCTGGACCCAGAGTTGTAAAGAAAGCAACGGGAGCGGAACTCAGGAGTGGAGAATGAGGCTGAAGTTGGCTCCGCCAAGATGACCACGGCTTGTACAAAGATGACGCTTTCCTACGGAAGACAGTCGTCGTCTGCACAGCCTCGGTTACTTCGGAGTTTGAGGGAAGGACGGGGTGAACTTCTACATGTACAACTGGCTAGCTAGCAGCTAGCTAGTCAGGCTGTTTGCCAATTGCCAGCTAGTAGGATACTCGTGATCCTCATAGATGTTACAATACCGGTATTTGAAGCCAAGACTCCAAGCCAGCAGGGCATAATGTCTGCTGGAGTGACCAGTCTGGCCCGCCACCCTGTATGTGGCTGAAGGAGCCAGCAATCAACCCAAAGCAGCCCACTGTTTTGGTTTCCTGATTGCTGGATGCCACCAACATGCTTTTGGACCATGGAATTTTGCTTTTTGCCGTCCATGGTCCCTTTCTCTTATGGTGCCTTCTGCCTAGTGTTTTGCATAGTCAGGCGCTGGTGTAGGAGTTTCACCGGACCCTGTGTGTCTTCGACCACAGGTGATCCCGTCCTTCTTGGACCCATAGGCGCCGTTTGATCGCCTCCCTACTCCTCTTGTCGATTGCTCTTAAGAGCCGCAAGGACCGATCACGGTCGTAAGGAACATGCCCTTTGGGCTTTACTATTATTTAGTTATCCTAGCAGTAGCAGTTAGACGTGCCATCATGGCCGTCTTAGGCGTATTTCTCCTGTCTCCCGCCATGGTGGATGCTTTCTTGCCACCGTACCACGTGGTGACCCGTGGAGGTTCGCACCCCATGGTTACCCGTGGAGGTTCATACGCACCTCTCGCGTACGTCACGCGGAATTTTCGTCCATCTGGGGGGACCCCTGGATTTAATACGGAGACGCCCTCTAATCCCCAGTCGTGCATTCGTCGCCCAGAGAGCCGCGCGAGGCGACTCCCCTCGGCCCACCAATTTCTGGCGTAGATGGCCGTTTTGCATATTTGAACATCTAAGACAACACTAAGGGATATACGTTCTGGGTGCCTAGCCCCAACCTGTCGTCCGTCAACAGCATCCCCTTTACTGTTGCCAATACAGGGACGGTCCTAGTTTGCCGAGCGTCCGCCACATGCGGCCGGTCGTTGGTTAGCTCGGCCTGTATTGGCCGTGGGGATCAATATTTCACTTCGGGATTTCCTGAGCCCCAAGGGCAGATTGAACTCACAAGTCGATTCCTTACTGAGTCCAAAACCCGCCCTTGCTTCCTGCCAACCATCGCTAGCCTTTGCCTGCCATGTCTGCTCGTCAGCTCTCTCTCCGTCGCGGAAAGAATGAACCCGTCCAAACGTTTTCTCGTGCCCGAGGAACCGATGAAACTACTTCGGCTCTCCTCCGTTGTACCCTCCAGCCTGGCATGAACAACAACCATCGCCAGCAGGTGCTTGGGGATCCCAGCAATGCTTCCCAGTTTGCTTGCATCTGGAATGCCAAGGTTGGAATCCTCACCCGTCCCGTGATCATCACCCTTGACAATGGAGACCCCGTTGTTGTTGGGGATTTTACCGACACCATTGGTGAGCCCTTCGCTGTTTCCCTCCCGGTTGATGAGTTCTTTGGGTTTGTTACCACTCTTGTCTGTGCTGGTGATGCCGCGCATTTCCGCTTGGGAGTGCACCCCACCTCCCCTGATACTGTAGCCGGACCGCCGGTTGCTCCTCCTGGTGGAGTCCCTCCTCCTAGGCGCAACCGGCAGGACCCCCCAGCCCCTGTGGAAGCTACCCTTGGGCGCCTCAACTTCCCTGGCCTCCCAGACGAACCTGGCAATGATGACCTACCAAGGATTGCAGCTTTGCCGTTGTTCCTCCCTCTTGAGCCTGGTTTCACGTTTGAACACCGCTCGGATCTCCAGAACAACCATTCTTACCGTGACACTTACCGCCTTTTCCATGTCTGGAGGGAAGGAATGCAGTACCTTCGCGCCATGAACGGGTGGATGTCCGTCACCACCGGTGGAACGTTGTTCCACCTCCCTGGACTGGAAACCGCTGCCGTAAACCCCATTGCCCAGCTGGCCATCCGGCCCCGGATCCTTGCTGCCCCTGTGCCTGTCCTTCCTGACAGCCCCCTCTATGGTCCATCTCGCACTAGGTTTGCTACCTGGTCCACCACTGCCTGGGTCGACATTGGATCTACTTTGGAGCCCCTGGCCGACGAGATTCCTCCTGCTGTTGGAGGTGGTTTAAGTGCCGACCAGATCAAGGCCGTTGTTGAACCCCTTATCAAACGAGACAAGGCATTTGGTTCTGCTGAACGGACTGCTGCCCGTCTCCGAATCCTTCTTGCGGGATTGCCCATTGGTGACACTGATGACACTGCCGCCATGGTGCTCCCGGATCTACGGGACGAGTTCAGTGCTTACTTATCTATGGGGTCCAGTTCCACTGCCGGTGATGACCTACGAGAGTTGGTCAAAGCCCGGTTGGTCCTGTCCAATGCAAGTGACCGAGCGGTAGACTCCAGCGTCACTTTCCGCCCGGAGAATATCACGTTGGCGTTCAGTGACAGGATCAGGACTTTCTCTTGGTTGTCCGTCCGGCTCCTGTCCGCTTCATTTACAACAGCCCAATCGAACCTATGCCTTATCCATTTCTTGACCCCCGAACGCGACGCACTGTCTGTCGTTGCTGACGGTGACCACCAAGCCCGGACGATCCTCATGGCCAACTCAACCAACAGCACTGCGCAGATTGAAGCCACAAAGAACAGTCAGCTGTACTCCGGGGGTGCTCTGCAGCACTTCCGTCATGTGTACGAAGCATTCTGCAATCTCCGGCTCCTTTTTGCAGTCATGATTACTGACTTAACGACACCCATTGTTATTGTCAAGATGGCGGAATACGTCAACCTATTGATGGACGCCTCTGGGAAAGACCTATGGGATGTGTACCGAAACCATCCGTACCTTGCCATTCACCCATGGCAAGAACTCCAATCAATCCTCGGGGCCTTTCTTAGGCCCGCAACCAATGCCACTTTGTATGCAGGAGTGATTGCAGGAACGGGAGTCCAGTACAGTGATTTCCGTGGCGCAATAGCCACTGCTGATTCCCATATCCATGACCTCCAAGCCATCCTAAATGGGAGCGGTTTGGGAAAATTTGAAGGCACACCTACTTGTGCCTCTTGGTTTAAATTCACTGGAACCCATGCCGGCCGTCCTCCTGCAGCCGCCCGTCCTCCTGCAGCCCCCCCTGCACGAAGTGGTGATCGGCTTGGTGACACAGCATCTGCTAAGCGCCAGAGGGTGGACGATCCGGCTGACAACGATCGAAAGAAAACCCTTGGTATACTTACTTTCGACTCCACTGTCGCTGGGACTAGTCGTCTTCCCACTGTTACAGCCCGAGCCAAGAAGCGTGGCTCCAAAACCCCTGAGCGGTTGTGCATGAAGTTCCTGACTCAAGGTTTCTACTGTGGCAATGGCAACGACTGCAAGATGCCTCATATTGCCAACATTGAACTCCTTACAGAGGACAATCGGGCTAAGCTCATATCGTTTGTCAAGGCCCAGGCTGGACTTGCCTGGGCCCCTGGTAAAATGCCTGCTGGTGAGACTTAAGCATGTGCTCCTCTGCCCCTTGTGCCCTCATGATCTCCTGTCCTATAATGGCGGTCCATGAGGTTTACTATCTCCCACTAACTACTAAGTTCCCTTGGCTTTCAGTCACCTCTTCTTCCTTGTGCGTCCCAGACCGGACACTTCGTAGCTCTAAGTTGACTATGAGTGGACCCGGCCTGGGGCCACGGACTACTTTGTCAGACTCTACAGGTTCCTCTAATGACGCTGTCGATGCGCTCTCGCGGTACTTGCCCAAGCCTGGCCCCAGATCTGTGCCCGCTGACGATGTACCAGACGCTGATATTGGAAATGGCTTGGCCATTCGACGTGCCCAAGAATGGTACCCGACACAATCCGAAGTGATTGATCCTGAGGACATTACGCTGAAGGAAGTCTTCACACAGTCCGTCCAGCGACGCTTCCGTGGTCAACTTGCCGAGCGACACCCCGCGGTGCTGGCCAAAGTTGACCAACCATTCGGTAAGGACAATCTGTCCCAGTTTCTGTATTCTACTCCTGCCCTGCGACATGTTCTGCTTCCACTGGTGAAGACTGGATTCCTCCCGATTGGATCCAACGACTGGCTAGCATTTTGCACCGCCTACTACCCTGCCCTTGTTCTCAAAGAGCTCCTGTCTGAGCTTTGGACTACCGGTTTCCGCGGAATCCGTGGATACCCAGCTGGCTGGGAAACGGAGACCGAGTTGAACCTCAACCGTGTCAAGATGGCCACTGCCGCCCTGTTGTATTTTGATGGGAGTGTGGCTGATCTGGTCCGGTGGATTGGTGGGCCGCATGTTGCTGCCCACAGGAACCATACTGCGACCCTTGAAGCTCTGACCAATGCTGGAGCTGACTCCCACGTTGTCAGTAGCCTGAAACGGATTTTCCACTCTGGGATACCTGCCCACTGCCGGGCTTTCACTGATGAGGACAATTTCCTGGCCTACTACAAGTATGGGAACCACACTACTGTGGAGGACGAGCCAGAGAAAACCTATAACGCTATGGTCAAGGACAACCGCAAGGGGTACACCCTGGTGGTAGACAGACGAGCTGTCCTGTTCATGCTTCACTGCCACCTCACTCCCCAAGGGGTCGTTGACTTGAACACTATGTTCAAGAATCCCAGACCTATCTTTGACAGCAGTTTCAGACCTCTACCGTCGAGCTATGCTATCAATGATTGGACTTCCAAGGACTATGAACCCCCTCTTACCTTTGCTGGGGCTGAAATGGGATTCATGATCTGGGTTTACAACCTTCGTATCACCTACCCCCTAGAAGAGATCTACATTGCTGACGATGATGTCAGTGGAGCTTTTCGGCTCATGAAGTACCATCCAAACTGTATGGCAATGCATACTAGCATCCAAGCTGGTTACGGCGTTATCAACACCGGTGGCACCTTTGGTGATAACACTTCCCCATCCAACTGGGATACCATTGGGCAGGCCCGCCGTCAACTTGGCAGGCATCTTTGGCTGAACGATCCTACTGTTGAAGCCAGAGTCCTCCCCCATCTCCCGGCAATTCAAATGGCTGAAATGCCTACAGATGTGGAATTGGAGGCCTTTGAGCCCATGTGGTAAGGGGGTGGGACCGACTTCCGTCTGCACCCAGAACCCCTCAGTTGATGCCATCGGCATCAGCTGGT
>CAICTM010002898.1:0-10565 GCA_903772945.1 Seminavis robusta | reverse complement strand
TGGAAGCTGCATCGAAGGAGAGCTCGGGAGAACGAATCCAGTTCATTTGGCCCAACAAAACCGGCCCTCAATTCGAGATGGACGACGACCAGGCAGCTCATATTCGTCCCTATCCCAAGGTCGCAACGGATATTGTAGATGACAAGTTGCAGCTGGCAGAACTGCTGAAAATGCACGCCAGTGAGATTGCTCCTCCAACCATTACATCTCCCGACAGTAGTCAGAAAGGAAAGCTATACTTTGTCAAACATAGGTTTGGAGCTCAAGGGAAAAGTGTCTATGTGTACAATAGGATTCAATTGGAAGAATGGTGGCAAAGATCCAAAAATCCACAGGACTTCGTCATCCAACAAGAAGTGCCTCCTGCATTGGATGAGCAAGGACGCAAGTTCGTCTTGCGAGCTCACATTTTGATGCTACAATCCAGCGATAAACCTGTACGCGCGTTTCTCCACAAGGATATCATCTGCCTGCCCCATGCATCGCCGTATGCCAAAGAAGATTGTAGCCATGCCAACACCCCAAAGTCTGCCTACATAAGTCAGGCTGGCAAAAAGCATCCTCCGCCTTTCTTGCTCCAAGACATCAGTTCGCCCAATCATCCAGCTGCAGGTTTGTGGCCAAACATCCGCAGGTGCACCGAAAAGCTCGTATCAGCAGGTTGCTGCCTAAAAGATAGCCCGTTCCAACAGCCAGTGGCAAAGGCAACAACCTGCTTTGCTTTGCTGGGTGCGGATCTACTCGTGTCGAGCGAGGGACAGGTAATCGTCTGCGAAGTCAACTCTCATCCAGCTTTGGGATGGGGAACAATGTCCCAGGTGCCAGCTGCTGTCTTTCGAGGGTTGATTGAGGATTCTCTTTCCATCATCGTGTTCGACAAGATGAAGGAAGGCAACAAATTTGAATCGTTGAAGATCCACGATCATGCACCGTAAAGCAGGAGATTGTTGTTTGGGTCCACGATGATCGTATCAGCCGTTGCCAAAGTTCAAAGGGAGATTCACTACGCAGCTAAATCAGGTAGATTGGGGGAATCAGAATCGCGTTCCGCTGGCGTTGGCTGCATCTTGCGTAAAAGCAACAGCACCATGTCCATCTTGTCGTCAAGCTCTTTTTTCGTTTTCTGCAGTTCCCCTCGTAATGCGGCCACTTCTTCCGCTTGTTCATCGTTTCTGTCGCCTTCTTCTGCGATTGCCGTGATGGGATGCTGTTCAATGACCTGTTGATCCGTGCGCGCGTGAGACGAAAACCGCGACATGTGAGGGGATGGAATCGGAACAGCAAGATGCTTCAGCTCTTCCAAACTTACGCTAGTAGATCTGCGCAACGATAAGAACCTTCCCCTACTCTCAGAGTGGCTGCTGTTGCTTCTGTCACTGTTGCTTCTGTCACTGTTGCTTCTATCGGAGTACCTCAAGTTGCCTATATCCAACGAGTTTTCTCGTGCGCTCGAACTCATGGCTCTTGCGCTTCTGTACGTATTCAACGGCGGAGAACTTCCAACAGTTGGGCCGTGTTTTCGATACATCACTTTCTCAACACTTGTAACAACATCCATACTCAGCCCGAACACTTTGCGGTAGTATTTGCTTCCCAAGGCAACCAGGATGGCAATAAACGTTGAGAACCAGTGAAGAAAGAAGGTCCCCAGCATTTGTTTGAGTGTTAGACGACTGGGACCGGAACTGCCCCCTCCTCCCGACGCGGCTGCCGCACTGGGACCCCCTTTCAATTTGCGTGCAGATTGTTCCCTTTTCTTCCGAAGACCCGACTTTGCGGCAAGTTGACGACGCCCTGTGTCGGAACTCTCCACGTCGCAATTTTGATCCCGCGTCTTGGAACGGTGTTTTTCCCAAACTTCCTCCAATTTTCCCTCGCTGACTGGAAAGTCAAGACAGAAAAAGAGGGTTGAGTTGTCACTATCAGCAAGAACATGCATTCTTTTTGCACTGTCTTACTTACTGAGTCGTGTCATGTGAATGTTTAAAACTTCTCGGATGAGGGAACTACACTTGTAGCCCGCATCTGCTTTGACGGCAAACCCAGACTTGATAATCTCGACGGTCCGACCAACCCAGTTGAGATCACAGTCCGGATTGTACTTGGTGTTGTGCTCGAATCCCAGCCAATTGTCCCTGTATCCCGCCACCAACCCGCACTCCCCCCTCTTCAAAGCTTGGTATCCCTGCAGTTCTGTATTCATGGGTACTCGAATCGCATTTTCGTATCGCCTCTTGATGATGAAATCGGCGTTGGTGCCCTTGAAGGTACAAATGGGAATGCCTGAATACGGTATCGTCAGCGTTTTACGTACAAGGTAAGGTCGGCAAGAATGGAACAGAATCAATGCGACCATACGAACCAACAAAACATACCGAGAGCAATGGCCTGATCAATCGAGTCCACGACGAGTGCTGGCCTTTGATCCTCGACAAAGAGAGAGGCCAGATTGGCCGTGTAGGTTGCTGTGATGACCAATGCCCAAACCCCCATGGAAACCCCACAAATACGTCCTGCCACATGGCTCGGAGCATACTCAAAGTTTTGTGTAAAGTTGAGGGAACTCAGGTACACATTATCTGAGAACCACTGCCAAAAGGGCCGGTCATCTCGCTCGTCCGTGAGATGTTCAATGAGCTGATACGCCAATGCGGACAGAACGATGGTGAGCAATATCATACACCAAACGGATGTCTCGTAGGGTTTGAGCCAGTTGAGTAGATCAATGCTGTCATCGGCCACGGGTGGATCCTCTTCGTCCACGAGAATGACCGAACCGTCGAACCACGGCTCTACATAAGCCGCTCCAGCTTCCATTCTCTCGACGGACTGATCCCACCAATTCACGGCAATATCGTAGGTCTCAATCCCCCACAGTAACAACTCCGTCCACGTCTTGTTCAAGTCTTCTGGTTGTTCCATCACCCCAAAAGAAGACCTCCACGTAAAGTTGGCACTCTCCCCCAAAGCATCCATCAATTCGGCCATGAGGCCCGGCTCTTCCCGGTTAATACCCGTTTCCTCCGAATAGCTGAAAAAGTCTCCCATGGCCATCAGAGGACGCAATTCCAACCCCGACAAGGCGTCCTTCAATTCCCTCTTGCCGTCGCGCCATTCGAGATAACGGTGGCAGACACTCTGACGATGCGAAATGTTGTACGAAAACAAGTGGTTGTCGAGCACCGCTTTCTCGCCCCCCAGCTCGTCATCGGCTCCCAAACACGGGGGGATGAGCAGTAGCAAAGGTCCAAGGAGGGAGGATACTAATAGACGCAGCGGTCTCATGGTCGGGGTATATTGTTATTAGACCTGTTATTGTTTGGAGGTTTGGAGTGAACTCGATGAACTGATCGGGGTGGCGGCGAAGTGACGAAGAGGTTACTATGGATTAGAGGTTGGTTTGAGTGGTTCTTGGAGCTGCGACCAATGGGGGGAAGGAGCTGGGGAAGGAGGCCAGTGTTGCCGCGAGGAAGCAGGAAGTGGTTGTCTGACACTCAAGCGCTGTAAAACGTGGTCGACGACGGCACTATGCAGGTGGTCAAAGGCCGCAATAATGGCCAGTGGCAGGAGTGTTTTATGTCATAATATTATTATTATGAGGAAGGTGGACAGTCAGAACCAGTTGGTTTGGTCCATCCGCCACTTGGAACTCTACAACTCATCAGAGCTCAGAGTACTCGAGTACAGTACTCTAGCCAGTTACACTCTAGCTGGAGTACATGTACAGTAAGCATTCATTCATTGATGAGAACTGAGCGCTCCATGTTAAATCCTCGTGAAGAATAGTTCTCCTCAATGCTCTTCTTACACTCAAGAGCAGTATTTACTACCTTGATTACAAGATAACTGTGGTTTGGTAGAGTGACAGCCTGGTACGGTATCTTACGTGCAAGTGAGGAATGTACCGTACGACTGTACCGGTACGGGGTTCTAGCTGCGTTTATCCTTCCTTTTAATTAGAAATTGCAGTAGCCCTCTTATTTTAAAATTGTGTCTATATGTTTTTACTTGTCTATGCAAGCCCTATTTTGTGCAAGAGCCAGGCCACCATTGGCCAGCCATGTATCTTCGGTCTGTTGTGTTGTCAACAGACCTTGATATCAACTAAATTGTGGAGGGAGGACAAAGAGCATGCCAGACAGGGTCAGACAGGCTCTCTATCCAGCTCTGCAGACTCCTGTCCTGCACTCTGCCCCCATAAGCGGACTCCTTGGTGCAGTCACACTTATTCACGGTTAGTCACAGTTGAGAGAGCCAGCATGCCGTCCGGTATGGCATGCCGACTTGCTGCATTTTGAGAAAGGCTGCAAGGCTGCATTAATATAGGATGGTCGATGACGAATCCATGTTAATGAGGAAACTGCGAAGGAAAAACCTCACTGTCGGTATGGCTTGACCTGACGGATGTTGATCCGTTCTTCGACATGTGGACTAAGCCTAATGGTAATGGAACCATTAATGTGTACTCTAGTGATAGTGTATGGACCTTCGGCCCTATTTTCAATCTTGTTCGGCTGTGGAACAAGCTTAAGAACTTGGTCGTTGACCTGATAATCGTAATGGATACGACGTTTGTTTTCTTGTAACAAATTGTAATTGATGCGTGCTTCACGACGCTGACGAAGCAACTGAAAGTCTGCTTCTATGGGAATGTTGAGCATCATATCCCTTCCATAAACCATAGCGCCTGGTGACAATCGCATGGTGCTGTGCATTGTAGCCCGAGCAGCATAGGCTGCTGTTTGCAACGCTGTGCTTATCATCATCCTAGCTCCTTGATCGTTTTCAGGTGGATGAGCATATGCCAAGATTCGTAGTGAATTGGCTATAGACTGATGAAGTCGTTCGATTATTGAGTTTCCTTGGGGATTCCTCACTGATATTGGATGCGTTTCAATTTCATGCTTGAGCAACATGTCCTGAAAGGCACAACCTGTGAATTCCTTGCCTTGATCATAGATGCATCGCATTGGCTTTGGATAACGGGCTATCCATTGGTTTTCAAATTGTCGTGCGACATGAGCTGCTGTTTTGTTGTTCAGCAGCACCAGTTCAGGCCAGTTTGTGACCGTGTCAATGATTGATAGAGCTGTGAAGCTGTGTTTCTTTCCGTGTTCATCACGAACTTCCGACGGACCAATGAGGTCCACTGCGACCTCATACCAGGGAATGGCAAAGGCTTCTCGTGGAGGAACATGACCATGTCCTGCCCCCAGAACCTTGCACTTTTGACAAGCATCGCATGTGCGACACAATGCTGTCACGGCACCGTGAATACGGCTGTTTTTGTACACTTGAGTAATGGTGTCATATAGTCGTCTTGGTCCAGGATGGACAAGCGTCATGTGGTAAAAACGGACCACTGTGTCGACCATTGAGTCAGGAAGACATATGCGAAAGGTTTTTGTGTCTGGTGCTTCACGAAAGCACGTCACTTCAGCTCCACCAGGAGCGAATACATGGGAGATGTACTTCTTTGGATCGGCTTTGATTGCCTTTTGCAGACGTTCGTCGTCTTTTTGCTCACCTTTGACTACATCGAAGTCCAAGGCGAAAGGATTGTCATTGTTGACTATTGGAAAGTTAAGAAAACATTCCAACATGTCTGGATCTTCCAGTATGGAATATGCATCAGGCGTCCCTGATGACGGCATGCCATCTCTATTGTGTAAAAGATCAACGTTCTGGCTGTGAGAACGCGTTTGTGTAGGGTGTGTCACAGCGGACTCACTACTCTGCCCCTCCCGAAAGGGAAGCCTACTGAGGGCATCAGCTAAAGTATTATGTTCTCCCTTGATATAGTGGAATATAGGATTGAATTCCTCTATAAAGAGGCGCCATCGAAGCACTCTCTGTGAATTGAGATTAGCATACGTCAAATTCTTATGATCCGTGTGGATGTGGAGTTCACGGACTCCATACAACATGGAACGGTACTCGTTGAGGACCGATGTGATGCTGAGCAACTCCTTTTCCATGGTAGTGTAGTTGCGTTGTGCCGCATTGAGCTTCCTAGAGAAGTAGGCGACGGGATGATTGTCTTGAACAATGACAGCACCAAGCTGATAATCGCTTGCGTCTGTGTAGACGTGATAAGGTTTGTTGTGATTGGGGTATCGCACAAACACGTCCTTAGCCAATACTGCCTTGGCTTGATCAAAGGCCTTTTGATGTATGGGCTTCCATTCGAACTTTCGTGACTTGGAAGTCAACTCATACAATGGATTAAGGACGTGTGAACGTCGAGGAAACATCTCACGATAGAACGTAACTGCCCCAACAAAACTACGTAGTTCACGTATGTTAGTAGGGCGTTGCAATTTCAGGATTGCATCAATCTTTTTCTTCCAGGGCTTGAGACCTGTTGGCGTCAGCCAGAAACCTAACCATTCGGTTTCTTGATCACCCCATTCACACTTCAACGGGTTGATGGTGAAGTTGCTGTCCTGCAAACGTGTAAGCACGTTGTCGAGTGTGTGGAGATGGTCCTTCCATGTTTTGCTGAAACAGCCAACATCATCGATGTAGACTTCGACTTCTTTCAATCCTTGAAGGATGCTCTCCATGACGGACTGCGCGAAGTCAGGAGATTGTTTTACTCCCATAGGAACTCTGTTGTAACGATACAACCCAGCAGGTGTGTTGATGACACACAAGTCTTTGGCTTCATCGGAGAGCTCAAAGGTGTAGTATTGCATAGAAATATCAAGTTTTGTAAAGAATTTATAACCACTGCGTTTGCGCAGAATTTCATTTATCTTTGGAAGCAAATGACACTTCCTTTTAATCACTTGGTTGAGTGCTCGAAAGTCAGATATCCAGCGGATACGACCATCTTTCTTTGGTATGACAAAGGTTGGTGCCGCAAACTCGGCCCAGTCAATTTTCGAGAGAACTCCCAACTCCGTGAGTCGATCAAGTTCCTCTTGAAACACTTGCTTATGTGCGTCAGCCACGGAATATGGTCTTTGAAACTTGAGTTTCTCACGACCTCCTGGCAACACCTCTAAATGCATTTTACGTCCAGGATAGTAGCCTAGTTTGCCACTGAATAGTCGCTTGTACTTTTGAAGCACCTGACGAAGATCGTCTCGTTGTGATGGAGACAAATGACGTTGCTGAGCAGCAACACTATCAGTGTCTACGTGGTCATACTTGGATGACATGATCTGTTGGGAAGTTGTTTCGAAACAAGTATCCTCTAGGGGATCTATTTCTTCCGCGTGACAGAAGAAAGAATCATCAGGAGTGACCTGTTCTAAGAACTGTTTCTGTATAGTTCTGAAACGTTTGGTCGCTTGTGGAGCAACTTTATAAGGAACTTCCATGTAACTGTCCGGTGAATCAGCATTGGGAGTCCAACGTAATACCTGTCGGGAATTGAAATTGTCTATTCCCACGGACTCTAGAAAGTCTCGTCCCAAGATGACGTCAAAGGAATTGTCACCTTGGGCTAGATAGCATGCGAATGGTGTAACGATGTGCTTAGTAGGACTAAACTCAGGCATGACGATGTCCTGAACGATGACGCCTTCTGTGGCATCCGTTGTTGTGTGCAAGACTTGCACTTTACTGCGTTTGAACGCACGAACATTGCATCCACGAGGTAATGCTTGCCTGTACATGTAACTTCGTGTTGATCCAGGATCAAACAAAGCCCTTAGTGGTGTCTTTGAGTCGACACCGCCAATTTGCTTCATGACTACTATGGAACTAGGAGAAGCCATAGGATTTGTTGTGCGTTTTATTGAAACTGGTTCACTATCATTTTTATTGCTATTCACTATGTCCGATGTAGGACTAAACAGGTCTTCAGCCGCTTCCATTACTGCCGTCGTGACTCGAGCGTCATGTCGGGCAATGGAATCAGAATCGATTGCGAGTGGCGAAGGCCAATCTTGCGTACTCTGGTTGGTTCTCGTAGAGAGACCTTCAGGCAAGCGAGATATTCTCGTCATCGATGTTGCTGAAGCTGGGATCGAATCGAACGATTCCAGATCCTGTAAAGTGAAGGAATGCAAATGATGTGAGTCGAGTGTCGACCTGGTTGGAGATTGTCTCGAAAGCATTGATGCCTTACCGTCAGAGTTGTCCTGGAAGCCAGGAGCTAACTCTTCTTCGACGGCAAACTGTTCGTCATTCTTGTGATTGTGGTCTTTGCTATCTTTGTTGTCGGGCTTGCGACCACTGTTGCCCTTGCCGCTAGAACGGAACTTGCGAGCATTCGGGTTGTTGGCATTGGAAAAACAATCCTTCCATTGATGGTTGCCATTTGGATGAATGGGACATGGAGCGTCATCTGCGAGACGTCCTGTGGATTGCTGACGCGGCTTGCTGCCATTGCGTTCACTCTTGGAGTAGTGTTTGGCAGTACGTGGTTTTGCCTTTGGGACTTGAGTCTTTTGCTTCTGCTGATTGCGAATGGCTGCAGAATCAGCCTCCACTGCACGATCGTGCATGAAAGACGTAATGTCCCCCATTTCTTTGTTCTCGAGAACTTTTCCGTGTATCTTTTCGTATTCGACTACCCATGCCACGGCATAGGAGTCGAGGTAGTGACGGAGCAACGCGACTCCTTCTGGAATGGGATGTGTGCCACGCAACCATTGAGCTGCTTCGACAGCGACCAAGTAGTCGTCTTCCCATTCATGGCATTCCACTTTGCGTGGTTTGCGTTGGACCTTGAGGCCTTCAATCTGGTTGTAACGGGCCACTTCTGTGGTACGTGACGCCACAAACGTCCTGAGGCATTGCACGATGTCGAAATCGATTGCCATTCGTGCAGGTTGACCGTCTTGTGCCGGCACAGCAGCGATGCTTGCACGATATTTTGTCACTGCCTTGTCGTAAGCTGTGAGCGCCGTGTCACTGAGACACTTGCGGTACAATGAGGCCTGTTGTTCGGCACTGAGTGCCAATTCAGACACTGTTTTCGCGTAGCCCATCACGTGAGCTATCATGTCTGCTGGAGGTCCAGCACGTCGTAGACGCCAATGGGAAAAGTATCCAGACTGGGCTCCCATGGCATACTTGAAATTTTCAATCTTTCTTTCCTGTGGTTCTTGGACCACTGGATAGGGCATGAGATGCCTCTTCTGCAAACGTCTCTCCTCTTCAGGAGACAATGGTTTCGAAAACGAGTTGGTCATGGTGTTGGTTGGTTGATCGCGATTCGTAGAACGAGAGCGGTAGAAGCTTCTGATCAGAGTGCAGTAGCCCTCTTATTTTAAAATTGTGTCTATATGTTTTTACTTGTCTATGCAAGCCCTATTTTGTGCAAGAGCCAGGCCACCATTGGCCAGCCATGTATCTTCGGTCTGTTGTGTTGTCAACAGACCTTGATATCAACTAAATTGTGGAGGGAGGACAAAGAGCATGCCAGACAGGGTCAGACAGGCTCTCTAGCCAGCTCTGCAGACTCCTGTCCTGCAGAAATCGCTTAAAATACTACTCGGAGTAGAGCAGCTCCGTATGCCGTATGTCCATAAGTAGCTCTTTTGCTAAGTAAGTCTTTCTCCTTCTGCAGCGCTCCTGTCAAGTCCTACAAATCCAAGATGTTCTTACAAATTAAGTTAAATCCAAGGTGTTTTTGGTACTGAGAACTGAGAACAGCTCTGAGAACTGATCACAACAGAATTTATACTAGTACTAGCTAGTATCATAGCTCTGGCTAGCTAGTATCATACCTGGTAGCTAGCTAGTAGTAGAATGTGTAGATGTGGATTCTTGAAAACACAATCCAGGTCGAGTACGAGTATATAGTAAGTACTAGTACCTAGCTAGAAAACATAGAGTCCATGAGTATATTCATAGGATGATTTCTTCCTGATTTGAACTCGTTTGTTTTGCAAATACTGGTTGGCTGGGCTACATGTACCATCATTTTTTCCTGGAAGACACGGTCATTCTGCAATTTCAGCATTTTTCAGTCTTGCATGCTGAAATTTGCTGAATTTTTGATGATGGTTGCTGACTGATGCTGAAAAATGCTGACTGATGCTGAACTTTGCTGAACTTGCTGAATCCATTGCTGAAAAATGCTGACAGATGCTGAATCCAACCAAGGTTATTTACTAGTAATTGCTGAATTCTGCTGAATCTTGCTGAACTTGCTGAATCCATTGCTGAAAAATGCTGACTGATGCTGACTGATCCTGAAATTGCTGAAATTGCTGAATCTGATGCTGACAAATGCTGAATTTGCTGAATCCAGTTTGAGCATAAATAATCAACTACCGTGTCTTCCTGTCTCGTACCAACGACAACAACCCCCGCTGGGATCATACGGTAGCAATTGGCCAAACCGGCTGGTCCTGCTAGCTACAGGATGACTTCTTTTACCGCTGACAGGTGTCAAAATGGATTCTCGTTTTGGCCAAACCGAAATCAAAAGCGGTCATTTCTAACAGAAGTGGTCATTTTGCGAATCCTGCATTGAAAAGAATGGATCCAAACAAAGTAAAGATGAAGAAATAAAATTGAATTTTATCACCATGGCAACAGTGTTGACCAAATGGCTATTAGCTTTACCAATACATTGATCTGATCAATTCTTTGCTAGCAGT
>CAICTM010002897.1:0-10572 GCA_903772945.1 Seminavis robusta | reverse complement strand
CTTCGCTCACACAACAACAAGTACATCTCTACATCTCACAGGTCATCACCTGCGTTTCGAAATGGATACCCCACATAACATGTCGATTGCCACTGCTTTTCGCAAGATCCACTCTAAGGCAATAGCACCCCACGAAGACCGCTCACAGATAAACCTTGAATGAACACAACACGCAAGACCGGTCCAACTCTCTCCTTCAGCCATTGAACAGCGATCGCAAGAAGGTTGTCTCCTTCTCTGCTCACAATTCTTCCTTCAGCCGAGCTGCAAGCTAGAACTAGAATAGATTAACCTCTTGCGTGGCATCAGGGTCTAAATCTCTTCGAAATCCTCGACCATGGCCAACGCTTTATTCTTACTCTCGTCGACCGCGGCAACAACTGGGACGTTCATGAGTTTGACTACAACGCTCTTCTCAACCGTGTTGGTGCAATGCTAACACTGACAGTCGGGCGTCGCAAGCCACCTGTGTGCTGCCGTCACTCGTCACCCCTCCTCATCGCGTTCGTACTGACGGTGATGAAGACTACTGTGGGAGTAGATTCGTATTTTGTGAGATGGTACCAGTCTGGCAACTGTGAGTCGAGTCATTCCTCGAAGAACCCATGAGGGTTCAGGTTTTCACGCCGGTCAGCGTGGATGGATAGGGATCGGGATCGTTTGTCTTCTTTGGCGTGCGGCTGCTCGACAAGGATGGCCAGAGCACTGTCGTCGTGTTCCGCAACTTCCTCTGTATTGTTCTCCTTAGCTATCTCGAACGGTTCGATCAGTAGCTTGAACGCCGTTGATGGCCTATTGCTCGAGTGATTTGCGATCGAAAATCCCGCGCGATGACGTAATCGGCTTCAACTCACTGAATAAGAGCCGGATTTCCTCGCGGTCAATAGAGAACTTGTTCAGTTCAACGTGCTTGATTCACTGGTACCCTTGGATGTCCGTAGTTCGGGCCGGAAACTGTAGGAGGATCGACAATGGGATTATCAGTCGTGCTTACCGCGCGGAATTGTCTCTTTTCCTCTGTTAAAGGTGTTTGGTATCCTTTATAGTGTAGCTAGAGCCTGATTCTGCGCACCTCTACTCTGTTGCAGTAGTTAACTCAATACACTTTGACTTGATAGTCAATACACTTTGACTTTGTTACCTTGATATCAGTCTCGAGATCGGTAGTAACTCGAGATGGCCTTTTGCTTTTCAGTGTTGTACTGCAGCTTATTGGGGAGTAATTTGGTTTTAGATTAAGCTGAAAAGCAAAAGTGAGGATTTTCTGGTGGTGCATAGCAATTCTTGTGATTGAATTGGATATAAGGACCCCCGCAACACTTTAGACCTAAAACTCCCTTGGTTCCTTGCATGATGAATTTGCATGCGAACCGGACTAGATGATTAATACACGAGTCAATAGTAAAGAGGTGTCAGGTATATTTCCTCCAACACCCAACATGATGATGCACCGCATCAGCTCCTCAATGCCTCTTGAACAAGATTACCCTTAAGGCAATGACGCCCGTCCAAGACCACATTTGGCAAGATCGACAGCGGCAACCATGAATCACTTAAGCCAGCGACCTAGCCAAGACCACGTCTAATAAGCCCCATATGACCAACCACTAGGATCCAGTAGAAAGGTGGATATCAATTCTATTGTTTAGTCAACGATTTTGGATGCACCTAAGATTCAGGGCTTGTTGGTTCTGAAAAGGTATGGTACTGGTACCGGAACACTGTGCATGGAAGTGGCGTTGGAGAGTACTGCTTTTCCACACTAAAAAATTCAAAAAGATTTCCCGAAACAGGCCCGCTCACCATTCTTTGGCTGCACTTCCTGTCACCACATCACAATAACGGCGACAACAACATGAAAATGGTGGAGGAGAGGCCGATCGCTACTGGTACGATACCTCTACTTTCACGATAAGGTAAGTCTATTATCAGGTGTATTATTGAAGGCTCAGCACTGACTTCTTTCCCTCATTGTATTTCTATGGTATTCAGGAGAGAAGTCCATGCTCGGCCGTCAACAGGTGAGTTGTTTTAATTATTCGAGTCGATTTGTTTTAATTATTTGAGTCGATCACACCTCTATTATCTCTGTTATCCAAACCTCACTCAAGCCGTCCTTCTCCGGTGTAGATTCGAAAGCCATACCTCATTGAATCCTATGGACCATGGGATGGCAGTCAGTTCTCAACCCATGACGGCCAAGTTGGTGCAATTTGAAAACCAAGAGTAAGTCTCCGGTCGTCTGCAGTTGAGCACAGAAAGCAAAACTCATGTCTATTTGTTGTTTTCTGTGCTGTACTGTTGATGGCCGATGAATTACCATTGTCAAGATCGATCGCTCTGGATAACAGCAAGAGGAGAGGCTACCGCTACGGAGGAGGAGACTCTGTTAACTCCAGCCCTACCAACAGCATGCAAACGTCGTGGAGTCATTGAAAGGCAACAAGAGGAGGAGGCTACACGCACGACAACTCGAAACGCACAGAGGAGAGTGGATCCTACTACTGGATTCATCCCTCCAGTGTTATTTCCTAGTGCTTTGGTGGTGATTCCTGTGTGAGTACCCATTTTCCTGTATGCACCAAGTCAGTTTCGAGGATTTGGCTAAGTAAACGACGACTTGGTGGTTTGGTACCATAAGATAGATTAACTAGCTAGAACATCGATTACCAACCAGATAGACCACACGATTTCATTAGATATTGACCTTACTAGTATAAGCAATAGGCCATGATTCCAGCTCTCTTCTTTCCTTGATATCCTACCCTGGCCCCACAGAACTGGACCAGAAGGTCCATATTTTGACCTTCCTCAAGATCTTGTGTAAGATGAGACCAAGTCTCCAGCATTTTTTGACCTACTGCTGTTTGCCCCTGATCTTGACCAAAGGTCATATCAGGCCTCTTAGACGCAGCCATTGAACTGCCGATCGCAAGAAGGTTGTCTCTCTCTCAGCTCACAATTCTTCATTCAGCCGACGCTGAAGGCAAGAACCTAGATTAGATTAACCCACCTCTCCCTCCCTGGTTGCACGACTCAAGGCTGTCCCGTGGAACATCACATTCCCGGGACTCCCTTTTGCCGTGTAGGATCCATCCGGGACTCCCCAGTCCCAAATGGTACCCCGGGGACTGGAGACAGTCGGCTCAGTAAATGGCCGAGTCTCTCCACTCACCTAATCCTCTACTAGTCGTGTCTAGCTGCTCTGGGCGAGCACAGCTTGTCTGCGCTCGCGAGCCTGTGCACAAAGGATCCATCTGTTGTTCTGCCTTCGTGGGGGATGAGCAAACTTGCCCATGGCTCTGTGTTGAATTTGTTAGAGCGTTTTTGTAAAAATTGTTTGCGCTAAGCCAAGCTTTTACTTTGGCTGTTTTTCTCTATTGGATTATATTGGATTGCATTGGATTAGATTGGATTAGATTGGATTGCATTGAATTACAGTTTACTATATAAATATCAGTACTATTTGGAATCCAATTCAATCCAATTCAATCCAATCCAATCCAATGCAATCCAGTTAAATGTATCTTCCGGCAAAATACGAATTTCGTCTTTTTAACTGATTTTGGCGAGTCACACTCCATTACAATACAGGGCTATTGCAAGATTTGCCCATCCCCGTGCACCACTTCAATCCCAATTGTTCTGGCAACATCCGCCGCGATGGATTCCAATTCATCTCTTGTGATTTCGTCGTACATGACATGGTGGATATTAACGATGGTGTCCGCGGTGATATTCCTGTCTTCCATCAGCTTTCGGACATCATCGAGGTCGTCCACGAAACTGCCACCTCCGACTTTCTTGATCTTACGCGACTTCGCCCGGTTGTATAACAAAGACCTGAGTTTAACCCTGGAGAATACCCGGATCTTCTTCTTGATCTTTTCGAGCTCTTTGGTCAGTATCTCGATGACATCATCTTTTATAAGGCTGGGGGGAATTTGGAAGTAATCCCTTGCGAGTTTTGACGCTATTGATTCTCCATCCTTCTTTGTCTGGTCTGTGTAGTTAGGGAGATGAAAAGTGTCCCGATTAGAAAGGTGTTTCAGTTTGTGAGGATCTAGGGACACGGCCTTGGTATACTCGTCCCAGCTAAGTATCCCCATCTTCTTCTTCTCTGTGTCATGGCGGACAGCAATTGCACTGTTGGACATGGTGGTAGTCTCTCTCTTTTTTGTGGATGGTTTGGGTCCGGTGCAATTTGCACCGAGCAGGACGGATCGGCCCTCATCTTGGTTTTTTAGGCGGGGGGCATTGGTTTGAACCTCTTTTCCAACCAAAGAGGCCACAAGTGTGCCTCGGGAATATGGAGCCTAAGACTGACTGGCGCTGGCGTGGCGAGCTCTTGCTGGGCAGCCCACATTTTTGGCATTTGTGGCGGGGAAACTGAAAACCACATCTGGAAGAATGGCGGGAAAACGTCTACTTCTATTTCTTTTTCGGGGACGGTGTGTTCAACCTCTGTGCATGCAAAGTGCTAAGCCTTTCTTTGTCATATTGGAGGAATACTATACAAGCATGTCGTTTAAAGCGGCGACCCATTTTGGTAGGCCACTTGCCAATGTTGTAGTGGAGGACAAAAAATTCTCTTGCCGTGACTGCAAGAAGGCTGTCACACAAAAAAAACATGCCCAGCATACTTGTTGCAGACTATTCAGTGGGTGCATTGCGAGACCCCCTCCTGTATGGGTAGGTCCTGGTTCGTGTGTGCTGTCTGCTCTAGGTACAACAAAATAGGAAAGTGGCGTGCTTGAGTCATTCACAATCGATAGGTAGGCACTGCAAGACCCCGGGACATGTTGAGAGTATGAAACTGCTTCACAACTCGATGGATGCTGCGAAGGTGGCTTCAAAGGGGAGGGAGGTTCAACATTATTTTGACAAGAATAACCCAAGGGATGAGTACTTTTCCTTCCAAAGCAGAACCAAACAGAAGGGCCTTTTGTTTTTGGTGGCAAATAGCAATTTCGCTAGTTATTTTGACTGGGAGCACGACAAGAATGATGATGCAGAGGCCAAGCTGGACTTTTAGTGCGTACACGTTGAATGGTTTGATGCGTGGTAAGAGAGAGGCGGTTACGAAAATCAACCGGGCCTGGTATGAAATAGGCGCAGCACATCGGGGACAGTTGCTGAGTGAGTTGCCAGCGACTTACAGGCAGATCAAACCGCCAAGGAGTTACGCTGAGATGAACAAGCGGTACTTCAGTGGTGTGAACTCCATAAAGAGTCGCCTCCCTCACCCTACAGTGTGCGTTTTCAATGAATTCCATTCATATGTGTCTGTGTGTGACTGTCTCAAGGATTCCCTAGCTCGGGGCGCTGATATGGATCTGCGATGTCACTGGATGACATACTAGCTGATGTGGATCCAAAGAAACCTGTGACATCCCTTACCCAGACAAAGCGAGCTAAGGACATTGCACTTCTGTCGGTGCTCTGTTCCCTTCAGGTTGACACATATGCGGCGGTTGACAAAAAGGCATTGAAAGGCTTGATCAGGGAGCAGCTTAGGAAGCAAGGTTTAAGGTGGGAGGGTGTTTTTGTATGTCCATTTGTTATCTGGACTGATGGCATCAAGCCCAACGCGATGAGTGGAAATCCACGTGAGCTCCCATTGTGGTGCGAAGCAGCTGTGCTGGTTTAGCCACGTGGAAGAATCGCTGTGACATCTGTATACTCCAACAGTAGGGTCAGCAGTGCAGCCATCTGGCAATACAGAAATAGCTGAGGAACTCTATATACCCAAGGATGATGCAGTTCTTCAGCCAAGACCAATATAGAAAGTTAGCTTGCCAGCACCAGCCAAATGAGATGCAAGAGAGCCAAAGCTGCATGGCTGAGTGCTGTCGAGGATTTTGTATTCATGTTATAGTTTAAAAGAAGAAGAAGTAATGAAAGGATAGTTGACCAGATACAGCCTCAGTAGCACTAGTTTCCCCACAGTTGAAGCCTTCCTGTGTGGATTGTGCCAAGGCAAGGAGTAAGTTGTTCAATCGTTGCGTGGAGATTGAATAACAGTGGCAGCCAGCTTTGTGGCTAGCCCATTCCCAAGTGCCAGAGGAGTGAGACCTCCAAGCAGAGTTCTCCCTAGGGGTTTAATTACTTATTTAGGTTAACAACCTATTGGGTCCGGAGGACCTTTTTCTACGCTGGCACGTGATGAGCCCGAGGGCCCAAACAGCTGAGTCGTATACCATTGATGAATTGCACGATAGGTCATGCTTGGCAAGGTGTGGAGGATGCAACAGATGATCACTGAGTGGTAAGATGGTGGGGGAACCACAGGTAGCCGGTGGACTGAGGGTGGATCCACTGGTGACTTGACAGGAGTGGATGTGGTGGTTCAGTGCTACCTGGTGGTGTTGCCGGTGGTGGTGGTGGTGGCACCGGTGGTGTATTGTTGCCAACGGTGTTGCCACATCCTGTGGTGGTGTCTGTTGCTGTTGCTTGCGCTGCCTTGCTGTTGGCTGCTGCTGCTGTTGCTCCTTCCTCCTCTTGCTTTACTGGTACCCATGTGACCGCTGTTGTGCTGGCTGAGTGTGGTGTGTAGAGGTGTTGAACAAGAACTGCCACAAAATATCCAAATGTAGACTTGAGGTCTTGCACTGCTAGTCAATGACTAAACAGAGGCTGCTTGACACACTGGTAACCTTGGAAACCTTCCAAACACTTCGAAAGGTGGTCTCGTGGCGCTCCGAGTTACTGCTATAGCCAACTCGTAACAGTGGATCGATCCGTACACAGCACGGAGTTGGGAATTCCGAGGAAAATGTTGAGGGCGTTGATCGCGCGACGTGCCGGCCTGCTTTCGAACGAGTACTCAGTCTTGAGGTACTGGTACTGGTTCTGTGAGTGCCGTGTGAGTACCAGTTCCCTTTACCGGAGTACCTTCCGGAGGCACGACTGAGAAAATCGATAGAGTTTCCGTACGGATCGACAATGGCGGTCTATTCCACTATTGGCCGCTCGAACCAGGGTCAACAAGGAGATAATGGTTACCAGCTTGTAGAGGAGGCCTTTGGTTGATAGGTGACTGTCTTGGTTTGGACTCAATCGGGCGATATTCGAGTTTTCGAAGCGATCGGTGTCGGCAGATCGATCGGCAGATGGCTTGGCGACTTCCTCTTTTTCTGATCGGCGTTCGCGTGTACGGAGCCTATTAGCTGAGAACTGGCTGGTGTATCTTGTGGATAGTCTCTTTATTGATAGATGGATCAAGTGCTTCCACTTGAATCGGTCGCGAATCCAGTTTTCGGCACGTCCGGGTCGTCGGCAGCCAGTTTTCGTCGCGTTCGAACCCTCTTCTTCACTCGCTTGTCCACACTCCTGTAGAGCCACTCTTGTGCGTGCAATCTGCGACAATGTTAATCCGATGAATTCAGTAGGAACTCAGCTGGTAGGTGCACAAGAGCTGGGAGGGAGAACTCTGCTTGCTTACTTTTCCAAGCGGGAGCAACTACTGACTCCTGCCGCTGGATCTGTCAACCAAAAACACTAATAGCAACAACGATAACAATACGACGTCACTTCTATACCATCACCACACCTATTAGACCCATTGGAAGCATTGAAACGAAGCGACAGGACCTCAGGAAGCCTGTTATCTGTTATCTCATTGAAGAGTACTGTTTTACTATAGGAATCCACTCAACGTCATCACGGAAAACACACATCCCTTTTCCTCTCTTATCTCTCATTCAAGCCCTCATTCAACCTCCGGTTGACAGGATCGATACCTCCTATCTCCTGCACCTCTGCTATCAAGCGACTATCAAAGCGGCCTTCTCTGGTTCAGATTAGAAAGCCATCCCAATTGAAATCCTACGAGATCGGGCGGTTTTCTATTCTCGACCACCGACGGCCAAGTTGGAAGAAATTGAACACAAGAAGAAGTCTCCGGTCTTCTGCAGTCCAGAATAGAAGAGAAACACATACCATTTGTTACTTTCTGTTCTCTCACTGCCGACGGCCCAAGAAATCCCATTGTCGGCCGATCCTTTTTCGAACGACCGAACAACAACAATAACAGCTCCCGGTTAACCTTACCCCTAAGGCAACTGACTCATCCGAATCGCGAATCGAATCGAATTATCGATCGAATCCAAGAACTCGCTACTCCGTGAATCGATCAACCTCTTTCGAACGATAGCCTATCAAGAAGGACTTCACGAGATACCTGCAGTGACCACCGAGAAGAGAATTACACTGTATTCTTACTTTCTCACTGGCCACTAGTGGTTTCTCCCGACGTCCTTGTTGGCACTGATACCTCCTGCTACTGTTACCACTCCCCATTGATATCTACCTCCTCCCAGAGGAACAACAAACAACAACAGAGTTCCTGTAAGGACTTGAGTTCTGCTATCTCCAGGCTCGGCTGCTTTCTTGGTTGGTTTACAGCCCCACCTGGGATATCCAGCTCCTCTCCCAAGGACCTCACCCCCACAAGAACAACTACAAAAAGCTGCCCCTCTAGCGTGTTTGCTAGATTGTGCAACACCTCCATTGAACCAGCCACCTCTCTGCTCCTGCACCTGACTCTCCTACTGAGTTTGTCTGACTCCAAAAGGATTGAGCCCCAGACAGAACTGCAGCGTGGTGTGGCTCAGATATCAACCACCGCCTGACCCTATTACCTCTCTAACTGATTGTTGAGTGACTCTCCAGTGACTTTCCACAGTTCACCTGAATCGAGTACCCCTCCACATCTTGGCTTGACTCTCTGTTGCATTTGCATCCCTACAACAGATTGAGTACCAGCCTTTGAGACAACACAGTGTCAACCAGTAACACAGCCCCATCAACCAACAACACCCCTTGATCCCCCACCACTGCCTCTACTGGCTATAGCGTGACTTCTCCAGTTTTCCCTGAAAGAATCCCTATCAGCCTTTGGCTTTGATCCCTTCCTTTTGCAGTTTGTGGTAACTGTACTAGATTGGGACCCAGCCTCTGAACCAGTGGCCATCCCCACCCAACAGCTTTGATCCAGACCCTGACTGCCAGTGCCCCAGAGCATTGTCCTCCTTGAATAGATTCCTTTGAATCAATCCTCCTCACCACCTCACAAGCACTCCCTGTGCTTGAGTTGCAGCACGACCCAACAGTCAACATCACAGGAGACTACACCCTCCACACCACCATCATGCCTCCCATAGCAAACACACCCCTACCCAACTCCCTCCACCACCATACCATCTACAGCCCACAACCTCCCCTCCAACATTCACCCACAACCCCTCTACAGTCCACACCGCCCCAGCAGACACTGGCCTCCCCTTTGGGAGCCACTGTCTGCCAGTGCGTCATTGGCCCTATCGCATGGCTCTTGGTCGGCTTCTGCCTGACATTGTTCGCCCACTGGATAGGTCATACCTGACATGGTCCAGTCTTAGGTGCGCCACCGCCTATGGACTCTGCTGGCATCTTGCCTGCACGACAAGGCAATGCCACAGCATGGGACCTGATCACTCAGACGCACCTGGGTGGAGGTGGATCGATGATGACTGTTGTCGATCAGCGCCTTCTAATAGGTTAAATCCTGGCTAGGCCACCGCGCTCCAGGTCATGATGGGAAGATGCACACTTCCTTGTAAGTAGAGCTGTAGGGACCTGCCCCTTGTTCATGGGGCGGAGGTGAACGGCGGTGAGACTATAGGATAGTGTAGCCGTGCTACTATGAGGCATATCCTCCTTCAGTGTTGATGCTTGGTGTGCACCGTGGAATTTTAATCTCCTTATCGTGCAATTCATCCATTGGTATACGACTCAGCTGTTTGGGCCCTCGGGCTCATCACGTGCAGCTGAGAAAAAGGTCCATCCGGACCCAATATTAGTTAACCTAAATAAGTAATTAAACCCCAGGGAGAACTCTGCTTGGAGCCACTCCCTGGCACTTGGGAATGGCTAGCCACAAAGCTGGCTGCCACTGTTATTCAATCTCCACGCAACGATTGAACAACTTACTCCTTGCCTTGGCACAATCCAAACAGGAAGGCTTCAACTGTGGAGAAACTAGTGCTATTGAGGCGGTATCTGGTCAACTATCATTTCATTACTTCTTCTTATTTAAACTATAACATGAATACAAAATCATCGACAGCACTCAGCCATGCAGCTTTGGCACTCTTGCATCTCATTTGGCCGGTGCTGGCAAGCCTAACTTTCTATATTGGTATTGGCTGAATAACTGCATCATCCTTGGGTATATAGAGTTCCTCAGCTTTTTCTGTATTGCCAGATGGCTGCACTACTGACCCTACTGTTGGAGTATACAGATGTCACAGCGATTCTTCCACGTGGCTAAACCAGCACAGCTGCTTCGCACCACAATGGGGAGTCACGTGGATTTCCACTCATCGCGTTGGGCTTGATGCCATCAGTCCAGATAACAAATGGACATACAAAAACACCCTCCCACCTTAAACCTTGCTTCCTAAGCTGCTCCCTGATCAAGCCTTTCAATGCCTTTTTGTCAACCGCCGCATATGTGTCAACCTGAAGGGAACAGAGCACCGACAGAAGTGCAATGTCCTTAGCTCGCTTTGTCTGATCTCTCTCTTTTTT
>CAICTM010002896.1:0-10572 GCA_903772945.1 Seminavis robusta | reverse complement strand
TTTCTTTGTCTTGGTGGACCCGGGACCAGCATGGGTGGTTCACCAGCAGGCAGCTCTACCCGTACGGTACTCTAGAGGCTCAGTGATTCTGGTTGCCAGCACGGGCGTATGTCGTGTGCATACTTTCCAGCAGTAAGAGATCGCGAGCATACAGGTACCGTACGGGCGGGTATGTGATTAGCCTGAAGCTTCATGCTGGGTGGCTCGGTTTGAAGTGTGAAGTCAGTGCGGAACGGTTTTGAGCCTCAACTAAAGCCATGCTATGATTTGAAGGCGGGGGGGACTTCTGCTGATTTTGACCTTCAAAAGCTCCAGGCAAAGAACCTTTTACCAAAGAATTCATTGTGCCGTTGCACCTAACATGGCACATTCGCTCATTCTTGATTGTCCTTCCGCGCATTCATGCCTTCTGCAAGTTTCACGTATAACGTCTGCAGACTTCGGTGTCTCGTTCTTTACTTTGTTACTTTAATTTTTCACTGTCTCTAAGATAGTTTGAGCAATATTTCTATAGTACTGTAAGTATAGTTTGGCTTGACTACTGACGATCTTATCTTACAACGCAAATCAAATTAAATTCATCCAGAACCCACGTATCCTCTACCGTACCAGGTATCTAGTTTGGAGCCTCTGATGCGACCTTGGGTTTTGACTTTCGTTTGCTCTTCCAGCTACCTTGCCGCCGCTGCTGCGGGACGATCGCCTTTTCTCATCATGATCATGCTGATGGTGGCGGTTGGATGATGCTCCACCCTTCGTAAAGATCTGGGTCCACGTGGGCCTGTCTGTTCGAAAGACGGCATCTCCAGCATTCCTGTCGGACAGCTTCATCCCCAACGCTCTCTTGGGAGCTCCTGGTTGTTCAAAGCTTTCTTCCATGTCAAAGTAGCTCCCTCCCACGACGCCACTCGGTCGTCCTTCGTCGGAGTTACTGGAAAAATCATGCATGGACGAATCAATGGTGCTGGACCTTCTGGAACGAGTGGAATGATCTTGCATGCTGCTGCGGTGACTTGTGTTGCTTCGACGGCTCGACGCTGAACCGTCCATTTCTCCCTTGGTTGTTCGACGACCTGACTTTCCCGACATGGTCTTTGGCTTTCTTGCAGGTGCACTGGCGGCTGGAGGTTGGCTAAAGCTGTAGCCTTCAAATACAATGGAGGCATCCAAATGTGAAGTCATGTTGTGTTCTAACTGGCTACTGTACTAGCTTCCCGGACAGGTCGCGGACTGGACGTAAACGGAGCAGTTCTTGAAGTGTCTCCTCTATTGTCATCTACTAGCTAGTTATTTGCTTGCCTGGACTTGCTGCGAAGAAGCGCGTGATCGCAAAAGGCTCTGTGCAATGCTGCGCGGATAATGTCCCGGTCAAAAGCCTTCGTTGAGTTATCAAAGCCCTTTTCGTTGCACCTCTAGAACTTCTCATAGCTAGCGACGATGCGTGCAAGACAATCACAATTGTCCCAGTGAAATAGCTACTGAGACAGATGGCCTATTGGATTTAAGCCACAAAGTTATTGTACTTTCCTGGAATTATGGGACTTCGAACACATAAGCGACAGTTAATTAGATTTATTTACAAATTCCATTGCTGGGACTTCCGCTTAACAGACATGAAACATCTGGGAACAAATGTTCTCTTTGAAGCTGAGCCAATCACACACGGATCCATAAGGAACAAAGGCGACGTGGTTTTGCCCACGTAGGTCTGAATCTGGTTGACTTATAGTTTCACTACTCCGAGTGAAAAGAGAACAGTTACGTCTGGGGTTTTAGGCATTAGGAGCAATAACTACTTCTAGCTAGCACATGTGGTACCGACTTCGTGGTACCGACTTCGTACCACTACCAAGATGCAACAAACTTACAAACCTCCAAACTTACTTATAAGAAAGCTCTTGTTTATTTTTACTACAGGGTTTTGGGTTCCCCATCTCTTCCCCCACACTCAGTTTCTCTTATCTGGTACGGTACGATCTTAGCTGGCTGCTAGCTACCTGGTAGCTGCGAGATTATCCTCTCTCTCTTTCCTCACTTCACACCCGGTAGTATCTGGATGATTTATTTCACCACAACTCATGTCCTCCATGCATTCAAACACCTACAAGAGCAAGCCCCGGCCTCTAGCTAGGTTCTCTATAGCTCGCTCTTCTGTTCCGAATCCTCCAATCCGAATGAAATTGCGAGTTTGGTACGATACCAGCCGCCAGAACAACTGGCCGGGCCAAAACGAAAGCTTCACTCCGCTTCACTCCGCTTCAATCTTGTCTCAATCCACCCTAGCTACCTACCGGTACCTACCGTTCCAGAGCTCCTCTCAACTTGTCCCAGGGCTCTATGCCTTTCATGAATTGAATGATGAATCTCTAGCTCTACTCCAGACTAGTAGCTATTAGCTAGTAGCCACTATTAAGAATCCCCAAAAATCTAAATCCAATCCAATCATCAATCATGCAATCGTCAACGAAAGTGCAAGCACTGGTCGCTGTCATTGGTGGTGCAGTGCCTGATACATAGGCTCGAGCTGGTTCTAAATCCGTACCGGTACCAGATTTCCTTCCCTTTAATGCAACAAGTACCGGGCTCGTCGCCAAAAGATCCAAAGGATCAAGATTCTCAAGCCCTGTCTTCCAGTCTTCTTCCACCTCTTCTTCCTCTTTTGGAGATGAGGAAGGGCCAACAACCCTTGGGAAGACCATTTCTCTTGTTGTAGTAAGAACCAAAGGACGTATTATTGCATGGCATCAGCCTTACATCGTTCACAATGAGCGGCCTTGCAGAGAACAACAACAAAGACTATGGAGCCACCAGCGATGAACAAGAAGTTTGTTGGAATGAGGAGGCTGGAAGAGCCTCTCTGCTGAACAACAGCAGCAATGGTAGCAGCAGCAACCGAAGGAACAGTGTGCGAGAAAGCATTCTGATCATGCGCCAGAGCATACGAGAATCGACCGCAAACTTGGTTCGTTCATCCATAACGCTCTCATTTGGAGGTCGTCAGTGCAGTGTTCGCTCAACTGGAGGTACCGCGACGATTGCCACCGAGTTTTTCAATCTGGTCAAGAACTTGGTGGGAGCAGGAATGCTGGCCATACCTGTAAGTTAGTTTGAACTGGCTCGTCTGTTTTCAAGCGAATATTATACTTTGCGTAGCTAAAGATTCTCCCTCTCTTCTCACTTTTCTTGTCCTGGTTGACAGAATGGTGTGTAAGTGCCCTTCAGATCCAATTCCCACGGCTGACTTTGTCATTCCAATCACTCAATAACTCCATATCTGGATTGCCCGGTCTTGTCTTGACATGCAGTGCTGCCTTTGCCGATGCTCCATCTGCCCTGCTCCCAGGAGCCTTCTTTACCTTTCTCATGGGAGCCATCTTTGGCTACTACTTTACGCTGATTGGACGTACTTGTCGTCTCACTCACACCGCCACATATCGAGAGGTATGGGCAGTTCTATCTATACTCCTCCCTCTCGTGCTGTCGATGCAGATTCCTGAATACGTTTCTGATTCTCTTCTGTCTTTTTGATAGGTTTGGGAGCAGACAATGGGAGATGGACAGTCGCTGGCCATCATTGTCAGTCTTGTCAACATGACCAAGCCCGCATTGGGCAATTTGGCCTACTCCATGATTCTAGCAGACACCTTTCGATCTCTCTTTGCCGCCGTGCAGGTAGAGGTGTCCCGGACGATGTCACTCTTATTGATTACATTTCTGGGATTGTTGCCTCTATGTCTCTTGAAGAATCTCAGTGTGTTGGCACCGACCAGTATGCTGGGCGTATTTGGCTTTGCAGCTACGACTGTTGTCATGGGAATCCGATACTTTGATGGCAGCTACGCCGAGGGCGGAAAGTTCGCAACGGTGCGTAGAAATAATGCTGTGCTGGGTTAGTCAACTGCAGCAGGATGAGGAATGCGACCAAAGGCAACCAGCCGCTGACGACAAGCGTTTTCTTGTGTCACTTTCGCACACAAACAGGATATGGAAGAGAAGTATCAGCCTGTCTTTGGCAACCAAGGCGCCAGTGCGGCCTGGACCAATCCAAAGGTTTTGGTCCTTGTTTGCATGCTCTTCGAGGCATTTGTGGCACACTACAATGCTCCTCGATTCTACACGGAACTCAAAAACAATACGGTCCAACGATACGCTTTGATGACAACCTACTCTTTTGGTGCTTCCAGTTTGATCTATTTCCTAGTCATGGTGTTTGGATTCCTCACCTTCGGTAAGGCTTGTGATGGCTACATTCTCAACAACTACAGCAACAACGATCCAATGGCCACCTTTTGTCGACTGTGCGTGGCCATGGCATTGGTCTGTACCTACCCAATCGTCTTTGTGGGAGTCCGGGATGCGTTCTTGGACCTGTGCAAGATCCCAATGGAAAAACACACTTCTACCAACTTGAACATTGTCAGCGTCTTTCTCTTGACGATCATCACCGCTATCGCTGCCTCTATTACTGATCTTGGCCTGGTCAACGCCGTTGGTGGGGGGACGTTGGGAACTATTGTGGTCTTTGTTTTCCCAGCAATCATGTTCCGGGCTGCTGTGGAGCAGCAACACCCCGATGACATTGACGATGGATCTCTCTGGGAAGTTAACTTCGCAATTGCACTGATGTGGTTCGGTATCATATTGGGAATAGTCGGTGTCTACATGGCAGTGACAGAATGAGGAAAGACGTAGACGGCTGAGCAGAAACGAACGAAACACGCACTTCTTCCAATGCGATCCTACATGTAGCTAGCTATGTTTCTCTCCAGTGGCGTTGGAATTGACAGTGACAGGCTTGGGCTTGGAAAAGCTCTAGCTGGCAACTGCTTGATGCAGCTGCCCATCAACAAGTTCACATTGGTTGAAGTTGCTTTCACTCACCTGCCTGCTTGCACGGGACAAGCACGATTACATCTTGAATGGTTCGTGGCGGTTGAAGTGTTTGGGTGCGTTGTAGCTAGCTTGCTTTCCAGTATGCATAGTAGATGTAGCCATGAATGTTTCGTGGGAGTTGTTTGTGGTATACACGGCTGTTTTCAGTTCGTACAATTCAAATATTCTACGATGCAGAGTATGGATTTATCAAAGCAGCAAAAAGTGAGAATACTAAATAATTTTACTGGGATTGACATTGGCCTTCGCAATGATAAAAAGCTCTTCGGATTGAGGTACACACCGTTGGAAAACAATGACGTGATCCCTCTTCCAACCGGGGCTACGGCATAATATCGTATTGCTCAGGAGGGCTCCAGTCACACAGCCAGCCAGCATCATGTGGCTGTTGGTGACCATCCAGACGAATAGCAAGACTGCCTCTGTCTCCACCAAGATCTCTGGCTATGGGTCGGGCGATACCCGTAGCACGTGTTGCTGTCCACTAGCAACCGGTACCGGTAGCACCACCGCCACCACCAACTGTGCTTCTCCGTGCATGTTCCCAGCTAGCTACATCCAGCTAGCTACATCTAGATGTTTGACTGAGATACTGTTGGAACGAAAGTGGCACCCACCCGATAGCTCAATTTCACAATGACAAAGAAATACTGCTAGTATGTAAGTGTACTTTATATGCATGCATGCAAATGCAAGGGATTGTAGGATCGGCTTGGAGGAGATCGGAAAGGACTGTTTTGGACGTTGGGCGTCAAAGGCGCGCACTAGGAATCACTGAATTGCATGCCATGCTACCACCGACTCTCCAGCACTTGGAGTACAGCTTGCAGGCAAGAGTGACTGAGGGGAGGCTATCGTTTGGCTCTTCTTCTCTATGGGGTTGCATGCCACCAATCATGCCGCGGGGGCAATCGATTGGTGCTCGCCGGGGTCTTGGTTTACCAGATAGTTCCTCAGGTTGAGCATGAGTAGCCCGTCAAGCGCAGAGCGGACTCCGTTCGCATCACCGAGGGTGAAGCAAACATCCGCCAAATGGCTCAAGGAAGCAGATGATATCTGTAGCTTTTCGTCTTCGTAGGTGTCTGGAAGGACGCTCATGAGTTGCAGGCAATGGCTGTACAACATCCCTGCCTTTTGCAGGCACTGCTCTGGCTTGGCATCTGTAATGTAGGCATAGTAGTGAAACGCTACACCAAGATTGAACATGATTAATGAGCTGCATACCGTGTAGCTCTCGTAAGATCCAGGCGTTGCCGAATGGATCAGATAGGCGTGGCTCCAGTTGTCCTCAGAGAGTCGTCGTTCAAAGCGCACTGTACCTGTTCTTGGGGCGGCCATGCCCAACTTTTCAGTGGCGGAAGGGCTCAGGCTGTCACAAGCAGTGCGGAGGGAACTTAAGGCTTGCTTGAAGCACTTGGCGGCAGCATGGTGATAGCCAGAGGTGAGCAAAATAACTCCCTTGGTGTTTTGGTCGATGGCGGCTTGCATGATGTTCAGAGTTGTGTGAGTTTATTGTGTCGTTTCTGAAATATTGTGGGATGAACTCTTCTTTTCTTTTATCGGGCCAGTTGAAAGTTGGTTTTGGGAAGTCCAATGAAAGCGAATAATCACCTGTGGCGGTGGTAGTCGGGCAATCTTGGTCAGCACCATAAGGCGAATACAGGTGCCAAGCTGCCAATTCCTCTGTAGCCGGCTACCATCTTCCACTTGGTGACGCTTGACACCCCAACGCACTCTATGCGAAGGCTGACAATTCTTGAACTTTTTACCTGACTTTGTGGTCGAGTTGAGGAAGACTGGGTCCTTGCGAATCCGAGCAGGTCATTCGGGCCTATCACAAATGTCTCTACATTTTAATATGTACAATCAGGTGTTAGGTGTTCTCGTCATGTTCTCTTCTCTACTCCTCTAGCAGTTCTTTTCTTTTGTCTTCGGGACCATCCTATTGCTGTGGCTTCCCCGAAAGCCTCTCCTCTCTCCTCTGTTCTTTCTCTTCCCTTCCGCCGTCGTTTTCGGAGTTGATATTTTCGATGTTGATGGAGAACTTGAGCTCTCGAGTACATGCGGTACTGTATTAATACCGAGTACCGAGTGTAAACCGGTAGTACCGGTACCGGTACGGGGGGATGGAGAATGCCTATGGTACCCACCAATGTTATCAGTGATGGTTTCGCCTGCCAACAACTGTTGCCAACCACTGTTGCCCAAGACATTGGGGCCATTGTTACCACTGTCTACAACTGTTTTCCACTATCTCTAACGCTGTTTTCCAGTATTGCCATTTTCATACCGGTATCTGTTCCAGCCGTTGTCTACCACTGCAAAAGCACTGTTTACCACTGCCTACTAGGGTTGTGGTGGCTCTGATTGGGGATGATGGAGCCGATTTTCTCCATCCCCCGGAGTAGTTTTGTTTTCAGCATTGGAGTTCCCATGATGTGTTGACTCAATGGCTGTGGCGGCTGTGTTCCAGAGAACCTATTTTGGAGAGAAAGAAATAAATATCCTTAGCGGAACAGAATGACGACGGCTCTTTGCTTCGCATAGCGGTACGGTAGGATGGCCAGCTCTGTCCATTGTTCGCATCGGAATCAGATTCTGTGTCGGCCCTGTAGGCTCACCCAACCACTTTTAGCCCAGCCCTGTAGGCTCACCCAACCACTTAGCCCAGGATACAGCAGTACTAGTAGCGGCATCTACGAAGCTCCCATCCGCACATCCGCACCTACAAGAGCTTTGGTAGATTGATTTAGATTCACGCGGACGCTGAAGCTCGATATTGCGTTTCAAGTGCAGCATCTCAGAAAACAGAAACAATACAAGCTAGAAGTCTTGCAGTTCGCACGGCAATTGCCTGCCCCTGGAGACTGTTATTTGTGGCAACCAACTGCAAGAGTTGCCAACCTAGTGTTCACATTTTGCAGCCATGCCAACTGACCTTGCAGAACCAAAGACCTTGGTCCTTTTATGATTGGGATGTGCGTGGTCTTGCCTGGTCTCCTCTGCGAACCATTGTTTTCTCTCACAAAACTGATATTGCCACCAACCAAGCTGCCACCATCATCACGAGACCAGTGCAGGACGCAGCTGTAGCCTGTAGCTCCCCAAGAGCACACAAAGAAGCATCAGAATTGATATGTCATTTCTGCTTCGTTTTCTTGATGGTAAACTGTGAAGGGCAGCTTTTCCTGGTTCCTTCAAGGCTGAAAGACCAAACCCGCACTGCTAGGCACCCCCCGTTGGCTCCTAGAGATTCCTATTAGCCTGTCCTCTTCGGTGTCCTGAATCCTGAATGGGAACTGTGTCGTCTTTTTTTGCTGGTGAGCTGGTGAATGGTTTGCGACTCTTTTCGAGATGGTAAAGAATTGCTTGCTCCCCGGTGCCAGGTGGATCACTTGTTGAATGGGAATGCTCAATACAGCCCAACCGAGCAATCGTCAAGATACTAGCTAGTAACTGGTACCGAATCGGATCGTATCATTTGAATCCAAACCAGCACAGCGGAAACATCCAGATATTGAATTCAATCAACAGAAGATCCTCCATTCAAGAGTCCAAGTTTCTTCCCAAGAGAGCAGGCAAAAATCTTGACCGGGAGCGGGGCCGTTGCAGAGGCAACGACGGTCCCTTGGACATGTTCTTTTGGAGCCCAGCTTGTCCTCATCGTTGCCGCTTCGTCGCTCGCCAACAGCTATCGCCCCTCTTCTGATCGGATACAGCTTGGAAGATCCATTGTCGAATCAAGAATCCAGTTAGCGGTTACCGATACGACTTTTCATTGTGGGTTGTCGTTTTACACGCCTTAGTCTTGGCGCGGTTTGGGCTTCGTTTCAATGCCCATGCAGTTCAGCCATCTATACTTGAACATCGTCAAGCAGCAATGCCCGCGTCATTCGTTCCACTTGCTTTTCGTCATGAGATATCCAAAGAACACTCAATCCACCGTCATCATGTTCGTCTGTGGAAGGTCCTTGTCGCTGTCGTAGCAACTGTTTGACAATGGATTGTTCTACTGCCTGTTTGGATTCACCATCGAGGGCGCTCGTCGATTCGTCCACCAACAAGACAAGCGGGCGGGATGCCATGGCAATAGCCAGGGTAACCCGCTGTGCTTCTCCTCCCGACAACTGCGACCATTCCTGGTCCAAGAAAGTATCGGCAGGATGCAATCTCCATTCCTCAAGAAGCTCTCGCATGGTGAGTATCATCTTGCCAGCAGTGGGAGGGCAATCCTGGTGCTCCATGTGACAAGACTGACGTTGTTGCTTCCAGGATCGAAACGAGGCGATCCGATGAATGAATTCACGCGGCGTCCCGGGCATTTGGACCTTGCTTTGAGGCACATACCGGACTTGACGTCTCCAATGCGCCGGTGTATGACGCCCCATTGAATGTTGATGCTGATCCCAGCCAAGACCGGACAAAACCATCATGGATGTCCCAGACACTTCATTATCTGCAGGAGTCAGTCCAGCAACGATGCGTACAAGCTGACTCTTGCCCGATCCTGATACACCTTTCACAAACACCAAATCACCGGCGTGAACATCTATAGTAATGTTCTCAAAGAGGACTCGCTGTTGAATGGATCTTCGAATCCCTCCAAGTTCGAGCAGCGGCGCAGATTGTTGTAGCCCCTTTAAGACCTGAACTTCAATGGTGCCTTTCGTCGTCATGGCCTCCTTGATGGATGAAGCTGGTGTAGTGTCTGTCAACCCATCGTCTCCACGGAACCCAAGAATGGCCAAGAGTGCAGTCACCAAACCAAGCACAGCCGAGAGCTTGTCTTTGTTTGATTTCTTGGGTACGAATCGCTCTGCCACGAGCATGTGTGTTTTTGTATCGACTCCTACATACAAGGCGCAGTAGAGAGTTTGCAGTAGAATGACTCCGACCGTACAAACGGCGATCAAGTAGAGAATCAAGAGTTGGTATCGAGCCGCCTGGACTGTTGTGGTGCCTCCAAGCAATTGGCCTGGAATGAGTGTGTGCGTGTGTGGACGAGCAAGTGCAAGTACCAAGTGCAAAACAAAAGTTAGATACAGATGTCCAGAAACAAGTTTCTCGTGTATTTTGCTAAAGTACAGCAACTGACCTGTCATCATGCCTTTTGAGTGGACGAGCCAGTGACAAAACCGAAAAGAGTTAGACAAAACAACTGAACTGAGTTTATCATGTGTCTTGATATCACCCTTACCTGGGATGGAGATGATTCCCGTGACCCTCAGCATCGTCAACACAGGTGTGGCCCCTGCCAAGATTGCCTCGGCCAAGAGCCGTTGTAATGCTTCAAAGGGTGTGGCTCCAAATGCCAGCATCAGTTCCAATTCTGCCGATTCCTCGACGAATGCTCTGGAGATAGCATTGATACTGAGAGTAATACCGTTGATGGAGTTTCCCAGCAACATTCCAACGACGGGGATCACGTAGCGAGGAGTGTGCCATGGTTGCAAGTGCAAGACGACTTTGAAGGTGAATGCTGCCACCAAGGATATCGTGGTTAGCAGTGACATCAAAATGGCTTGGAATTGACCTGGAGAGGCATATTGGGCTCGCGACGAAACTTCTTGTGCTGCCAGGACAATCATCATGGTCGAATATGCAATCACCACAATTGCATGTTTATGGCCCCACGTAAAGATGGGATACAATATCGTCCCCAATAGAGAAAGCTGAAGC
>CAICTM010002895.1:0-10581 GCA_903772945.1 Seminavis robusta | reverse complement strand
TTCAGCGGGAGGTGGAACTCATTTACGAGAAAGCGGATCTGATCCCAGCGGAGCTGGTGGATTTTATCTTCAAGCGACCGCTTGACGAGCAAATGGCAAAGGGCCCAGGCGACATCAAAGCATAGCTTGCCAATTGGCTGCCCGTCGTCGACAAGGCACTCAGGGACGAGCATGCACGCACAATGCAGAACAATGACACAGGGTAACTATGCACAGAGGGGGTCTTACCGTAGAAATAGATGGCAATCCAGCCAAGAGTAGCTAGTTAGTCGTACAGCACCCTCCGGAGTTTTGATAAATTTCTCCGGTGGGGGGCTTACACTAGGCCCATCCTAAGTGGGCGCACTTGTGCGCCTGAGGTATATGGTTTCGTCACGGCACCGTTCAGCGGATCGTCTGACGAGGTGTAGCCTTTAAAATAAAATCTCGTTATTTTTTTCCAATTTCCTTGCCCCATATAGCTTGTGCCGTATCAATGTCTTCGACGGTCACTGGGCAATTTGCGATTTGATTGCTCATAATCGCCCATCGGAAATCTTTAATCGATGGGTAGACAAGTTGCTTCTACAGCATCTTCGCCCTTGATGCGGCTTTGACTTGTCGTTTGCTGAAGCCTTCCTTATTTTCAGTGACAGTATTCACAAGTGCCTTCCCTTTTTTCCTAGGGTCATGAACGTGTAATCCTTCACTGTTCATTTCATATACTACGTCCGGTAGGCCTGGTCTAATGACTGTGTACGTTCCTTTCGGACAGTCGTAGACGATGTTGCATTTCTTGCGAACATTCTTAACAGATAGGATGCTCGTGATTCCTCTTTCATCGAACCATACTCTCTGTTTGTGGCCAGCTAGCTTGGCTGTGTGCTGGACCTTCAGCTTGCCTCTGGTACTCTTCACTGTAATGGGACGATCAGCTTTCCTGATGTTGGTAACCATGTCTATATTACAGAATAAATCCAATGTGGACTGATTGTCCAGTAGCTGGACCTCTCTCGTATCTATGTCGTCCAATCCTTTAGTGTTGGCGACTATTCCACTCGCGCGCTTCTTCGTTCCGTCCGCGAATAACGGTACAAACGTAAAAAAGCTTTTCTTTGTTTTCTCTGAATCGGAATCCGTGATGTCAGAGTCAGCGTCATCTTGTTCTTCCTGTAGGGTTGTCAGTGACCTCTGCAGTTTGCCTGACAGTGTGTCGAGCAGCAGCACACCTGGGGAACCCCCCCCCCCAGCCGAGTCTCCACGCCCCGCAGCGTGGAAACTTGAACCCTGATGGGTTCTCGCATGCATGACCCTAATCATGGTTGCCGAGATGACCATCTCACTATTTGCAAAATTAATTCCCACGCTCCTCACCTACAACTCAAGTACATCTCTACATCTCACAGGTCATCACCTGCGTTCCGGAAATGGATACCCCACATGATGATGCACCGCATCAGCTCCTCAATGCCTCTCGAACAAGATTACCCTTAAGGCAACGGCGCCCGTCCAAGACCACATTTGGCAAGATCAACAGCGGCAACCATGAATCACTAAAGCCAGCGACCTAGCCAAGATGAGCCATTGAACTGCCGATCGCAAGAAGGTTGTCTCTCTCTCAGCTCACAATTCTTCATTCAGCCAACGCTGAAAGCAAGAACCTAGATTAGATTAACCAACCTCTCCCTCCCTGGTTGCACGACTCAAGGCTGTCCCGTGGAACATCACATTCCCGGGACTCCCTTTTGCCGTATGGGATCCATCCGGGACTCCCCAGTCCCGGATGGTACCCCAGGGACTCGAGACGGTCGGCTTAGTAAATGGCCGAGTCTCTCCACTCACCTAATCCTCTACTAGTCGTGCCTAGCTGCTCTGGGCGAGTGCAGCTTGTCTGCGCTCGTTGCCGATTGTAGCGAGGGTCTTGCTTTGACTGCTATTCGAGCTTTTCTTGCTCGACTTGCTTGACTTGCTACGCTTGCTCGACTTGCTTTGTTTCGACTTGTCATCGTCATCTTTATTTTTGGTTTTGTCTGGACAGTGCGAGGCTGGATGCTCTGTCTCGTGGCAGTTATAGCATTCTTTATCTTTTCAGAATTTGCTATCGAAGCCTGCGTTTCCGTTTTCGCGGCCTCTTCCTCTGCCACCACCCCGTCCTCTCCCGCCTTGTGCTGTCTGAGCAAAGGAGCTTCCGTGGAAAGTGGACTGTCGGGGGGTGTTACTCTTGGTGTGTTTGTCCAAGAGGTGTAATACGCCATGGATAGTGTGGAGATAGTTGTCAGTGCCTTTGGCATAGTCGTCCCTCAGGTTCTGTTTGAGTTTGGTGTTCTCAGCTGAACTATTTGTTAAGAATATGTAGCTATAGGATCGTTCTTCAGCGTACTCCATGACTTTAGTCTGTTCCTCGGGTGTGAGGTCGTCGTAACTTTTTTTGTGCAGCAGTTTAGCTGTATGTCGCATCGCTGTGTGGTGTACCTTGGAAATGCCCACGGATAGTGCAATGTCCTTCTTGGTGGTACATTGCTCGTGGTATTCGGAAACGGTAAGGTTCCCTTGGTGGAAATTCAACAGTGCCTTTTCCTGTTGGTAGATGGTGTGGTACACGTAGTTATCGTCTGTCTGGGCCATGATCGTCTTTTGGATCATTTTTCGTAGCTCCAGTGGGTCGCATTTCAGCAGAACGGTCTCGTAATCAGCGTTCTGTATCATCTTGTCCTTCAACAATCGGGTGCATTGCCCGAGGATCAAGTTGAATGCTTTGCCCCTATTCTCTTGGAGTTTTGCCAACCTATTATGGTAGGTCTTCATGAGTCCTCCAAACTCTGTTTTCTCTGGTCCCCGAGTTCCTCTTCGGGTGGATCTTGTATGGCGTCTTCTAGGTCGTCTATGGCATTTACGATGTTTGCTTTTTCTATCGTTAACGCTCGCCACCAATCTATTTCATTCGAGTCCTGACTGACTGCGGTTATCTGTTGGTCCAGCACCTCTAGGCTGGCCCTGTTTGCCGTTAGTAACCATGTGTTTTTCTCTTTGCGTCGTTCGGCTGCTGATCGGAGCCTTGACTGGGTCTCCGCTGAGTATGCCGGTGCTTTCAACACGGTTGGTGTCAGTTCCGGAGCTCATTGCCGATGTCTTCGCCCATCTGTTGCCCAACGTAGATGGTGATCTTCTCCCATGTTCGTATCATCTGGTCTGCCATTGCTGATCCAGTTGTATCGAAATTGAACACATGGTGTTTGAGGGCTTTGCATGAACCTGTTTGTCGGTTCGAAGACAATGGGCTGGATCTTCCACGCCCTCCTCGTCCTCTGCCGCCTCGGCCACTCCTTCCTCTACCTCTACCGCTCATGTCTATGCTACGGTAGGTGGACTATTTCCATTGTTCTTTTTTATTGACTAGCTCTTTTATTTTAAGTTCTCGATTAACTACTTATTCGTTGCTCGGCTATGGGGCGATAAACTTCAAATTATTCTCCTGGCTAGGGAGTGTTAAGTCTATAACTAAAGATCTTGTAAGGGTGGGCCCGATTGCTTCACACACTGTGTGGTCGCGGCCTTTCCAAACCCGTTTCTTTGTTGAGTGACTCCTCGGTTGGGTGCCCGTCCTTTGGCCCCTGCGCTGGCACTATGGCTTTCACGCTGTTGTTGGCTTTCTCCTTGCCAAGCAACCTGTTGGCAATCCTTGTGGATTCCACCGACGAAACTCTTCCACTCGCGTCGACCGATTCTCGCGGCGCGTCGTTGCCGTCAAAACTCTTCTTTGGCTTGGATTTCGGATCCGTCCTCGGATCCTTGGTTGCTGTCGTTCCTTGACAGGCTTCTCTTGTTGCTGTCGAATGACAGTCTCCTCTTCTTCGGCATGATGATCCTCTCGTCGTCGTCGTCGGTCTTGTATCGGTCTTCCTCTCGCGTCGCGATCCTTGCGTCGCGTCGTCGTCGTCGGCCGATCCGTACTTGCCGTCGCGGTCTTCTTCTTCGCTGTCGATACACCGACTACTGCTCTATCCTCTGTCTGTTGTGGATAGGCAGTCAGCTTTTTCAGTAGTATGTTAGATTCACTAAGCTCTCTAGTTTACCATTGTCATGCTATTGAGATACTACTGAAAAAGTGGGTGGGCTCTGTTTTTCTACTGGTGTGAAATTCTAGTACAGAGGTACAGGTTGAATCCCTAATCGCGAATCCCCAACAGTTCAGGCGTTGGTAACACGGTTTTGGAGCAGTATGCGGACTTTGAGCTGTATGCCAAATCCGGTACTACGGGTGAGTGGATGTTCAGGCGTTGGACACACTGCTGTGCAGTGTTTGAGCTGTATGCTGAATCCGGCACTGGCTTTTTGAGCTGTATACCGAATCGGGTACTAGGGGTGAGTGGATGTTCAACCGCATACATAAAAAGACTGGATGTTCAACCACATACAGGAATGGATGTTACGCTGTTGCATTCACTAGCTACTAGTATTACTGGTTGGGTTAGACGTTGACCTGTTTGGCTCCCTGGCTGAGTGGTTGCTTGGCTGTTTGGCTGTTTGGCTGTTTGGCTGCTTGGCTGCTTGGCTGCTTGTTTCCTTGGTTGTACAGCTCCTTGGTTCCTTGGCTGGCCACTGTTGCGGATGGACTTGGGCTGATTGGCTCCTGAGCCGAGGCAAATTTTCAGGTGTTGAACCTCAGGGAAACTAAGGTGTTCAGCAGAGGGGGGTCTTGAGGTGTTGAACCTCAGGATATTGAGCTGTGTACCAGATCCAGCCCTTTGAGCGAAAATGGATTTCGAGGTGTTGAACCTCAGGAAAACTGGCTTTTCGGCCTAGGCGCTTGGACCTGTCCCTGAGCTGATTGGCTGTTCAGCCGAGGCGGATTTCGAGGTGTTGAACCTCAGGAAATCTGGCTTTTCGGCCGAGGCGCTTGGACCTGTTCCTGAGCTGATTGGCTGTTCAGCCGAGGCGGATTTTGAGTTTTTGGACCTCAGGAAAACTGGCTTTTCGGCCGAGGCAGATGGACCTGTTCCTGGGCTGATTGGCTGTTCAGCCGAGGCGGATTTTGAGTTTTTGGACCTCAGGAAAACTGGCTTTTCGGCCGAGGCATATGGACCTGTTCCTGGGCTGATTGGCTGTTCAGCCGAGGCGCTTGGACCTGTTCCTGAGCTGATTGGCTGTTCAGCCGAGGCGGATGTTTTGCTAGCTGGACGTTGGTCTGACTGGATGTTGAGGCACTTGGTGAAAATGGATTTTGAGCTGTGTACCGAATCTGGCCTTTGAACCTCAGGATTTTGAGCTTTATACCGAATCTGGTCCTTGAACCACCAGATTTCGAGCTGTGTACCAAGTCTGGCCCTTTGAGCTGTGTACCAAATCTGGACCTTTGAGCTGTGTACCCAATCTGGACCTTCAAGGTGTGGATTTGGAGGCGGTTGAGCTTTGAGGTGTGGCCCTTTGAGCTGTGTACCGAATCTGGACCTGTGTACCCAATCAGGACCTTCGAGGTGTGGATTTGGAGGCGGTTGAACTTTGAGGTGTGGATTTCGAGGCGATTTTACTTGGATTTTGGATTACGAGGCGGGTGTGAGAATTTTATGATGACTGGACGTTGGTCTGATTGGCTGCAGACTTTGGTCTGATTGGCTGGAGGGGTACCTGGCGAAAATGGATCTTGAGCTGTGTACCGAGTCTCGCCCTTCAAAAGTTGGATTTTGAGTAGATTGAACTTTGAGGTGTGGATTTTGAGGCTATTAAACGTTAAGGTGATTCAACATTGAGGCGCTTGGATTTCGTGGTGCTTGGATTTCGTGGCGCTTGGATTTCGTGGCGCTTGGATTTTGATCACAATTCCTGAATTCAATTTCCATAAAGGCACCATACCATATAGTATCCACTTTCAAGTAGCTGATTACCATCATGAAACTCTCACCAAACGCTCCCATATACCTTGTTATTGAGGAGAAAAAGGAGCTTCGTTTGTCATTGCCAACTTCGTGGAGGTCTGGTGCAACCAAGAGGGACCATATCATTGAGTTGTGGAATGGTAATCCTCTACCTATACAGGATGGTGGAACTGTACCCATCTATTCCGCCTCTGATCTTTCAAAGGTAAGATCAAAGCATCCAGAGATTGTGAAGAACCAATGACCATGACATCTTACAACCTTCTATACAGAGTCCCCACTACCAGACTATGTGGGTCTTTGAAACCTAGCACTGACTCTATGTTCTATCACAGTTCTGAGTGCTCCTGGGATAGAGCATCCTACCAAGCGAGACAAAAGGCACTCAATGTTATCAGGTCAGGGACCATGCAGTTTATTCAATCTCCCTTAAATGGGATTGTAAACCAACTATCCTTCCTTCATGGTTTGGAGGCAAGCTATGCAAAGGCTACCAAAGATCAAAAGAGGAACACCTTACAGTGGCCCATGGATCTAGCATCAGGGATGTGCCACAAAGTGCCCACAGACAGAAGAGAGATACTGAAATTCTACGGTGTCAACCTTCCTTCTTTACTCGCTGGAACGGATCATAGCTCCCTCTGTCAAGACTTGCGGGTGGCCACAGCAATTGGAAAGGAGGCCGGTATCCCCTGTTGTCAAGACGACTGGTGCCTTACAGGCCTGGAGGAGGAGAGGGAGTCAAGAGTTGCATATGTCAAGATTTGTGAGCATTTCTTTGGCATTGAAGTCCGATTCCTCGCTTCTGCCAACATCTTCTACCATTTGTGTGCAACAGAAGAGGGGACGAAGAAAATATCAGGTTGCTGGCCAGCCACATCGATGATGTAAACTCTGCCATTGCCCCCGATGTCCTCCGGGTTGGAGCCGTTGTCATCCTTGGTCAAGTCATGGGGGCTTCAAAAATGTACTACGGGAGGTTGAGTGCTGATAGCGCAATCGTTAGGTTTCTGGCTGCAAAAGAGAAGTGCCTCAGAATTGACGCCTGGCACCGGAGCGTGGCCTTGCACAGATGAGCTACTGCCACGGCCCAAGAAAGGTTATTCAGCACCCCAATTGCCTATAGAGTGACCTTAGATCTTCTCACTGGGCATTTGGTTTCCATTGCGCACGAATTCAAGGAGGCAGCTGACAAAACAACTTCCTATCTCGCACCAGTGTACCACGCCATGGTGGAGTTGCTGCGGACAACACCAATTGAGAAAAGGGAATCTATTATCCAGGTGGCCGCTTATCTTGGATAGACAAACAGTTCGTATGCAACTGCTACCACCCTTTTTACCATGCAGTCTCTACTACAGAGGGGTGGCATGGCTGCTGTCGAGCTGGCACCAGGTGGGCTTGGCGAGGTAGTGATCCGTCATCATAGAAAGATTTTTGGTTCGATGTGTGTTGGAACACGTGAAAAGAGACACCAGCCTCATGTGAGTGGCAACAGGCCAGTTGGTGACTATGTCAATAATAGCATGATCCTGGAACGGGCCTGCCAACAAAGCTCGACAACAAGTATCTCCATTGATCAGGGCCTGACCTCTTCCACGAGACGCCGCGAGAGCTCCGCCCCTGCAGAATTAATTTCCAAAACAGTTGTGGGGGTGGGGCCACTCACCTGTGTGGCTCCGATTCACATTCTCTCCTTTTTCGGTCTTCTGCCACCACATCATCTTGGCCACGCCATTTCCAACCCAAGAAAGAACAGCAAAGAGATGGAAGCCTACCTGCAGATGAAGGGGATGGGCGATACTGAGACTAAGGATACAAGGGCAAAGAATGATCGCATCTTGAATTCGACAGTCAAGTTCATTAGGGCCAGAAGCAATGACAACGAGAAATCATCTTTCGACCAGTCCGTGGTGGAAAACATGGATTGTGCGAGTAGCAGGGATAGGGCACCTAGGGACCATTACTTTCCCACGCAACCAATCCTGAAACGGATGAGCCTTGAAGACGGGAACGTAGAGATGATGCATTTCCGTCCCATGTTGAGACGTCCCCTTTTAAAGCAATCTTTAAAGAAAGGGAGCCGGCAAGCCAGGACAAGGTTTATTTGGAGCAGGTACCGATGCCGGATTGGAAGCATCCACTTTTTCAGGAGTTCACCGAGGACATGGTTGAGGTAGACCATTCCCCCCATTTGAATGTATCAGCCAGCACCATTGATGTTGACGAGTATCAAACAAGACGTGCGGAGGCAGTTGTCAACAGATATGGGCTACACGAGAAAGGGGATTGTCTGGAAATGTTCTCCGGTTCTATGCTAACAAACAACCACACTCCAAGCAGAGAACAGTTGATGAGGAAACTTGTCCTGGTCAAAGACGGGGCACTGGATAAAGGCGGAAGGTTTTTGACAGTATGCATCCCAATGGAACGAGTGAATGGTGTGCCTGGGCTGGAGGCCCACCTTCGTGTGCTGTGTGGAGTGGACCCTACCACAAAAAATGACCACGCTGATGTTATCAAGAGGCACCAACGTTGCAAGCCTTTCATGCAACTTGTGATAAGAGAGGCTGAACATGTGTCCAGTGGTGTGGGTCCATTCAACAATCTGTATGGTCCCGGTTTTGAGAGTCTGGCACATCAGCACGCGACGCCAAATGCACAGCAGCCACAGGCAAGACGACAAAATGGAGTAGCAAAACCACAACAGCACAGCCAACAAGGAGATTCTTCACCTCTACCACTGCCGCCACTACCCCAGCAGCCACCACTGTCCCACCAGCCAGCACCGCCCCTTCCCCGGCCAAACACAACCCAGTCTCTCCACACAGAACCAGAGTGCAAGAAGCAACCAAGGTCTGGCAACGAGGAATGTCGTGACTTGAAGGTGCCTGCATTGACAAAAAGTGTGAACATAGTCGATTGCTGCTCCGACAATCCTCCGTTTGACTCCGGGTTTCCTGTTCGTTCCATTCCCGTGTGAGCGACAGGGAGTTTGGCGAGGAGGAATGCCACGACTTGAAGGCGCCTGCATTGACAAAAAGTATGAACATGGTCGATTCTTGCTCCAACAAATTTGGCTCTGAGATTCCTGTTCATTCCATTCCCGTGTGAGTGACAGGGAGTTTATAGATGGGGATTGCGGCAACAAGGCCATACTGAGGTTGTTCCGGAACAAATCTAGTGGGAAATATGTTGTCATTGATCAATCCTTTGAAATCTCTGGGAGCAAGGCAGCCACTGAATTGCAACAGCCTGAATTTGCTTGGGTCTAAGATGGCACTTGCTTCCAAGACCATAGTCCAGGGATGCGGAATCTTCTATGACTATGATCCATTTGTTTGTCACAATGATTAGTAGTTGTTATTTTTGTCTACTGCGCCGAGGGCTTGCTTTTACTTCACTCAGAATGACAGGGGGCACTACTGGCCCCTTGTTCGAGTAGAAGGGTCACAGGCTCGCTAAGGCCCCTAAAGGTGTTCCATTCAATGTTGGTTTCTGGAGGAGTGCACGCTAAGGCCATCCTGGGAGTGTGGCGCGCTAAGGCCATGTTCTAATGGTGTCGTTTGGTTCTGAGGAGGTGGTTCGAGGGATGGGAGATGGAGAGGCTAGAGTCGTCCCGTGGCACACCATTGATATAATCTTGAATGCCGTCTGTCTTCAGTGATTTGGTGGGCGCGTCTAGTTTCTCTATCGCGGATAGTGTGGATCCCTTGGAGCCAGGACTGTTTGTAGGGCTTGGGTTTTGTGAGAAGGGAAATGAGTGAGTGTTTGAAGTAGTTGTGATAACAGGAGGGGAGTCCCCTGGTACCTTTGATATACTCGGTGGCAATTGCTTGGTGTAACAGGTTGAGGGCTAGTTTCTGACGGGGCTTTTGGTCATCGTGTAGAATCTTGTTCCGATGTTCCCATAAACTCCAGGCCATCATGTGAGTTTTGCGAAGGATTTTGGAAGTCCAAGTGGTACCAGTGATGGAGTATCCCTCTCGTTTGTAGAAGGAATCCATATACTGGGCAAAACGAATGGAGGGTAGACCTTCCAAGAAGTTCTTCCATCCAATCTGGTCTTGGGAGACGATAAGTTGGGTAAGGGTGGCATCCCACTGGGGGTTGGGGAGCAATGGGAGGGAGTTGCGCCAACTGTTCAGGCGGTCAACCAGTCCTATGTGAAGGTCAAGGGGGGTGTGAAGCTCCCCAAAAGCAGAGGCCAGCTCTAGCAAGTGAGCGCTCCATACTTCATCAGATCCCTCAGCATGACATTGTAGGACATGAGTAGTGTCTTCTGGTGCTCCGCAGCGTGGGCAATGATCATCGTCCTGTTTGTACCAGTGTTTGAGGGTAATGCCTACTCCACAGTTCTCAGAGGCGTGTTTGGTACACCACCTGCGCATGCCCAATGGAAGAGTTTTCATCAGCTTTCCGCATACTTCCCAGTCGACTAACTGGAATGCTTCAGGGGACAGTCTTGCAGGGGCAAGATAGTGGTCGGAAGTCCAATATTCTTCAATGTCAGGGAGGCAGATTAGGTCTAACAACACTTGTCGGTGTGGTGAAGCAAGTTTCCGCTGATTGTGCCAAATTGACCAACCTTCTCCGCCGACGAGGTGATGGGAGGGAGACCCAAATGGGTTCGCATTGACAATGGCTGTCCAGTACTCTTTGGCTTTGGCGTCCATGCGCACGTTGAGAGCTTCAAGGGGGCTCAGTTCGTGGCCTGCGTGGTCATCCA
>CAICTM010002894.1:0-10592 GCA_903772945.1 Seminavis robusta | reverse complement strand
CATCTCCCAACGAGCGAGCTCCTCCTTGAACAACTCTAGGATGGAGATTTTTGCTGGTCTATTTTAGTGACATTTGAAGCTAAGTCATCGAAAGCTGTTGGCGTTGACAAGAATATTGCAATGCATTCACTCCGAGGAGAATAAGACCAACAGGCGCCACTATAAATAGGACCCACCGCCACATCTATCCCAGGTCAAACTCCAGTAATATGCATAACTCCAGGTACCACTCGTGGTCGAATTCCAAGAAAACATACATCTGTCCCACTCCCAGAGCAACTATGGTGCCTACCACTGGCTATTCCAGGCCACACTCCTGGTTCAACTCTGACTCGACTATTAATAGTAGCTAGCCAACATTGTCACAACATGCATACCCCGGTCTAAACCAAGACGCAGCAGGAGCTTCTGACTCTGCTGGCTTGTAAATTGCAGCCAAAGCAGCAACAGAACAAAAGCAATGAACGGCTGTGGCACTTCCACACATACATCTGCAGCGCAAACGACAGACAAATCAACTTACGAAAGCTTCATCCTATTCTTTCCTTAGATACCGTTTTGCAGCAATGGAGAATGTACAGAATCTACCGCCGCATCAGCAACAGCAGTTCATGCAAAAGCTGGAGCAGGCGCAGATGACAGACAGTCTCACGTACGTACAGTAGTCTACATCCAGATCCTGCCACCTTGCCGTCATGTGCGTCAACTCACCATTTCTTTTTCTCGATCTGAACTGACCTGAACTGATACCGGTAGAATGTACAACAATCTGGTGGAGCGATGCTTCGAAGCGTGTTCGTATTCCTTTCGCTCCAAGACACTGGAGAAGTACGAGACTTCGTGCATGGAGAACTGCGCGTCTCGCTACATCAAGATGGCCCAGAGAGTTGGCCTCAGGTTCCAAGAGCACCAAGCCATGCAGCAGCAACAGCAGCAACCGAAATAAGTGTAACGGGTAAAACTAGCAGTGAAAAAAAAAGAGTTGAATAGATGCGGAACGAAAGGAGGCAGGACATTCAAGATATACCCAAGGGCGGCAAGGCACAAGTTCGTAGATGATAGATGTACAACCACTACAGTAACGGGCATCCCGCGAAATCTCTTGTACTCCGTTCCTCGAATGTCACTACCAGTACCAGCTTGTACTTGTATTTGTGTTAGTAGCCAGAAGCCTGTGATCTTCTGGAAGGAACAACTGGAGCATTCACTTGGTATTATCTAGCTTGTTCGTTGTAGCTACTGTAGCTGGAACTGGCAGAATCTTTACTCATGCAATGGAGTCTTTTGCCGAGTGTACTTCTGTTTCGTCTTTATTTCATCTTTCTGACGATACTCGGAGTACTAGCATTCCACAAGCCTTCTTGATTGAATTCTTTGTCAATCCGTATACAGTTGCACAGTGCTTCATTCCTAGTTTGGCACCGACTGGAAGACAATGTCGTTTCTGAACCCCATATAGTTTCAATCTACTCATATTCCTTTTGGCTTCTTCATCTTGACTCTAGATCTACGGTAGCCACCCCAAAGTTGTGATACTCAGTTTGTAGCTATTAATACCGTATGCATCCTAATAAATTACTGCTTTACGATGAGCTTTTCCCTTTGGATTGTCCAAATCAACACGTACTAGCCGGGAGGAAAGCGCACGAATCTCTTCTCTTTTTTTATCTGGGAGTGGAGCCTGGATTCTTCCAAGGGCAGGCCCAGGAGATGGTCAGGGAGTTGGTCCTGGAGTGGGGCCTGGAGTTTTCTGGGGTGGGGGGCTGGGGTTGTTCCTGGGTTGGGGAAGGAGTTTGGGGGTGGTCTTCGAGTTCATCAAAGGGTTGGTCGCTCCAAGAGAAGCCCTGCCCTGGCCATGTACCACTTAGTTGGTCCAAGGTTGGGTCCAGGGTTGCTACGACCGATTGAGTCCGGATGTTGGATTTGCTTGTACATTTTGCTTTGACTTTCCTTGCTCTGTACTCTGTACCGGTACCGTGCTCAGCAGTAATCGTTCACTGTACTACTGATGCTGATAACGGTACCCGTACAATCCTACATGTGCGTACTACCGAAGGTCCGTAGTCCGTCCTATCATAGTACTTTGCTTAGTACTGTTCAGGATGCCACGGTACGGAGAGAGCACGATTGCTCTAGACGGACTGTCACGTCGTCACGTCGTCACAGGCCATCATTTACTGTCTCTTCTCCTTGGACGAAGCCCTTCTTTTTTAATCGTTCATTTTCGTTGAAAAGACTGCTCTCAGTTAAATCATACAAGGGTAATGTGGAGTAGTAATCTTGCATTTTCCTGATCGATCTATTTACAGAGATGAATCTTTCCAAACATAGAGACAACAGCAGATTTAACAAGGTGATCAAATAATGCTGCACAGTGCACAGTGCATAGCCACAACAACATCATTTCCAGATCCTGCTTTCTCAAACAGTATCTTTTTGAGCGGCCCGTAGCTACCTCAACCTTGCTTTGCAACTTCTTTGCTTCATTCCATAAATACCTGCCCTGCTCAGAGCCATATCTTTCAGATTCTGATTCAGTTTTGTTGTACCATCCCTGGAGGTGCCCGAGAAGGAAAAAATTTCGTTTCAGTAGAAAGACCATGATGACGCTCAGTAGTAGTCACCAAACCATGAAACAGACGGATGCCAATAGCAGCTGCAGTTTGGATTCTTCCATTTCTTCGTGGATGTCAAGACGTCGTCATTCGCTAAGTGTTAGTACTCGAAGCTTCAAGCCGCGGTCTTCAAAGACTCGTCAAAGTTGCGAGAATCTTTCTCAGATGAGTTTGAATAAGCTAAGGACCTGGTCGTTGGGTATGCATGGTCGAGAGGAACCAGTGGCCGCCTTGCAAGAGTTGTTTGACCGGACACATTCCAAAGGGGTGCGAGAGTTGTGTTTGGTCGAGGGATACTCGGGACTTGGCAAGTCTCGGTTGGTCCGGGAAGCCCTGGAACATCGTGTGGACAAGGCTGGTGGACTCTTTGTCAGCGGCAAGTTTGAACAGAAACACCAAGAGGACCTTCAGACACCCTATGCTGCAATCACCATGGCTTGTCAGCAACTTTGTACGCTGATTCATCAGTGGCTGATTGTGGGTGAACATCAACGACAACGTCAAGCCAAGAAAGCCATGAAATCTCGTCTACGGGAAAAATTGGCCAATGACGTTCATGTCCTCAAAACCATTATTCCCAACATTGAACTCATTGTCAATAGCATCGGTGATGACGATGACGACGACATTAGTAGTAGTGATCGGGATCTCGGATCGCACTACAGCAGCAGCAGGTCTCTGGGGAAAGACTTCGATTGGGAGACACTTGGCAAAGAACCATTGGAAGATACCACAGACACGGCCACCATGGATGAATCAGAAGACGAACCCATACAAGATGGGAAAATGGCAGATCAGCTCAAACGGTTACAGTTTGCCTTTGGCTCATTCATCAGTGTAGTGGCTGAAAGGGGCCCCATCGTCATGGTGATTGATGACATGCAATGGGCAGACCAAGCGAGCATCAGCTTACTCCATGCATTTCTGACTCAATCTGCCATTGGCAAAGAGAACATCCCACTGTTGATTGTGGGCGTCTATCGCAGCAATGAAGTGAGCTCCAGCCCACAACATCCGCTATCCAAACTATTGGGTGTATTAGAAAACAAAACTGACAATGAAAGCCCAAAAGAGCTTCCCGAAACCGCAGTGGCGAACCAAACCAATCCGCACCAGGGGATCCCAATGACCCGCATTGCTCTCGACAATCTTTCCGTGAAACACGTGAATCAGATGGTTTGTGACTTGTTGTCCCTTGATGAACCACAAACTGTGGCTCCACTGGCAGAAGTGGTGCACCGAAACACACAGGGTAATCCGTTTTGGGTGGTCCAGCTCATGACCGGGCTTCAGTCCCAAGGATTGTTAGACTACAACTTTGGGCTCATGAAATGGATCTGGAACCTCCCGGAAATTGAAGCCAAGATCAAAATCACAGACAACATTGTCGGACTGACCAAGGCCAAACTTGAAAGTCTAGAAGATGGCACCTTGCAAATCTTACAGATTGCGGCATGTCTTGGTTCTACGTTTGACGAAAATACACTTCAGATGGTCTTGTCCAAGGTTGACCGGTCAAAGCTCCTTGGCGGAGGAGACGACGGAAGCTGCGAAGGCAATGAATTGGATTGGGGTGAACTAGACACATGCGTCGACGAAGGCTTTCTTGAGGAATTTGGTTCCACATCGTACAGGTGGAAACATGATCAGCTGGAAGCTGCAGCGTTTTCTCTGATTCCTACGGATTCCATATCGGAGGTACTCTTTTCAATTGGCAAGATCGTGGCTACTGACACGGACTCTGCCACTTTGGAGAGTATGCTCTTCATTTGTGTCAACCTTCTCAACGAAGGAGCATCCTCGCTTCCCGAGGGTGACTCATGGAGAATAAAGATATCTGAGCTGAACCGAAGGGCCGGCAAAAAATCCATGGTCTCGTCGGCCTTTGAATCGGCAAACTCCTATTTTCGCACAGCCATCGAGCTTCTGCCCAAAGAGAACTATTGGCGAGACCACTACGAACATTCGCTCGAGCTCTTCTCCTCCGCTGCTCAGACAGAATTTGTATTGGGAAATACTGAACGGCTTGATCGGTACTGCGAGGAGGTTCTCAGTCAGAAGGATCGACCACTCTTGGACAAACTGAGCACGTACAAGGTCATGCTGGAATCTGTCGCCGCCAGGGCCAACGGCGGAGATGCCATTGAACTGTGCCTGGATGTTTTGCAACAGCTGGGATGTAAGCTGCCCCGGCGACGACTTCTCTTGCACACAATTGTCGGGGTGACCAAGGTCAAGGCGTCGGTGCGGAAGGAGACTCCCGAGAAAATCGCCGCTTTGCCCGAGATGAAAAACAAGTATCACATCTGGACCATGTACTTCCTGGATCAGCTCAAGGTGTATTGCTACACAAACAACAGCCCTTTGCTACCGCTGGGTAAGAATCTTTCATTCGTTGTTGCCCTCCTTGCCGTTGCAGACTTCGAGCTCACCATCGCGGTTTCTCATAGTCATTTTAAAAGGTCTACGGCTGACCAAGAAACATGGAGTTTGCGACTACTCCCCCAACGTTCTGGCCACCGTTGGTTTCATCTTGTGTTCTGTGAATGACCTTGGTGCTGGCAGCATTTACGGAAAACATAGCCTTAGCATGCTGGACTCTCTGCCAAACCGTCGCGAAATCGAATCACGTGTTTCGTTCTTGGTATATGGCTTTGTCCTCCATTGGACTCGCCCAATCCAACCATTTTTGAAAGATTTGGTCCAAGCCTACGAAAATGGCATGCGATGCGGTGACACGGTAAGACGAATCAGAATCTGGAGCTGATAGTAGCTTGCTTGATCTTCGCCCAGTCCAACAACGGCTTACCAATCTGATTCCTCTTTCAATGATCAGGAGAATGCGCTGTGGTCCATCTACGTCTACCTTCAATTCGGCCAGCAGGTTGGCTTGAACCTGGAGACCATGGAAGAAAACTATCGCATATATTCAAAGCAAATGAGTGACTACAAGAACGACACGATCCTCGTTGAGACAGCCATTGAGCATCAGTCGATGCTGGTATGTGTGACAAAATCACCCGCAGAGTATCGTGCCCGTTGGCTGCCTTTCTCACTTTCATTCGTCCCATACCTCACCCTCCAAAGAACTTGCTGGGCCGCAGCGAGGACGCGACCGTCTTGACTGGCGAAGCATGCGACGAAGCGGCCATGAGGCAGAAGTGCAAGGAAACCTCAAACGAACACTTTTTGGGCCTGATTGATGGCGTTGTAATCTGGTCATGCTGCTACCTGGGTGAATACGAGAAGGCCGCAGACTTGGCGTTGAGAGTCGGCGAAGACATTGTATCTCAGTCACCATCATCGTCCACCGAAATCACTGGTCGTTGGACACAAGCTATTTCGTGCTATGCCATGGCCCGCCAAACGCGTAAGCGCAAGTACCTGAAACATGCTCGCAAGATGGCGAAGAAAATAAAGCAATGGATTGTGAAGGGCAATCCCAACATCATGCATTACGGCCCACTGCTGGATGCAGAGGACGCCGCCTACAAAGGGAAGAAGAGCCTTGCTATGGTCCACTACCAAACCGCGATTGCTCTAGCTGGGCGTGGAGGCTTTACGCATGATCAAGCCGTCTGCACCGAGCGAATGGGAAAGTTTTACTTGGACGAAATGGGGGACGAAGCTGAAGGAAAGTACTACATCAACGAGGCGATGAAACTGTTCCAGGATTGGGGTGCGGCGGCTAAGATTTCACGCATGAGGGCTGAGTACCCTTGTTGGTTTGCTCTGCCGACCGAGATCTCGATCCCACTCCTCCTGGAGACAAAGCAAGAGGCACTAGATGAAGCCATCCCTGTCTTCTGATCATGCAGCTGGCAAATACTGGCTCTGAGGCGGTTTGCTTCCAATCCGGTAACTAATAAAAGCTTTGGACAACCCAACCCAGTGCTCACTTCACATACATGGGCATGCCCTTGTACGATTCGATCGCTACTACTTGCACTTATGAGTACTATACTTCCTATCGCTAATGTACACTCTGTAATCCAACTTTTACATTTTAAAACTGCTAAAAAGAATGCTTTCTTTATTGCCCCATTAGAGCCTGTTGAATCCTTTGTTGAATATCCACTTCTGGATTTCCCGACGCCTCTCTGATGAGATCTTGTAAGGAAATTGGTAGAACTTTATTTGCAGGCAACACCCACTCATGTGTTGTGACATTGTGTGTCTTGAAGCTCAGGATATTGCCACCATCGCTGCTTGATTCGCTCTTCTTGGCTCTGTTCCCTTTCCTAGTCTGCTTCTGACAAACATTGTTTCCCGCTTTGTGGGTGACGGCTTTTTCTTCGTGATGGTCCTTGTTTGCAGCAGGATAGTGTTGCGGACGAGGGGGGCGCTGGGCATTTGCCATTGCTTCAGCGCGTTGAATGACGGCGGCAAACTCGTCGTTTTCCATCAGTGCATCATAGTCGCTCGAATCGCTTTCGGACTCGTCGCTGCTGTCATCCTCGTCGCTATCGCTGTCACTATCCTCTTCGTCATCGTCACTGTCTTCTTCATCAGATGATTCAGTTTCGTCATCGCTGTCGTATTCGTCATCATCATCTTCGTCTTCATGCTCGGAATCGGTCAAGTCCTCATTGACATCCAATGCCTTGGCCCATCGTAGACAAGATCTCGAAGTAGCAGATCGTGGTGGGGGGCAGGGGATGCTGTCGCACTTGAGGTTGCGACAGTCGTGGAAATGTTGCTCTTCTTCTTCTTCTGGTTCCTCGTGTTGGTGAGGCTTGTTGTTCATGCCAATGGAGCAACGGCGGTACGGCGGATAACAGTTGGTCTCGCTGGTTGTTTTGCGCGTGTTAACGGTACAGCCCGAGTCTTCTCGTTCAAAAGCGGGCGGTGGGGCCGTAAAGGGCTCTTGTGGTTGTTCTCTTTCGGTTTCAGAATAGTCAGATGCATCACTGAAGTCATCCAAATCCTGTTGTTGTTGAACGACGGCAGTGGTGGGGACGGGCATTCCTGGAGTCGCATCCGCGGCCCAACGAGATGATGACATGCTGGTGGCGGCAGTTTGGGCAGTCTTGACAGACATGTTTGTGGCGCTCGTATCCATCATTGTGGACTTGGCTGACTTGAATGACTTGTTGCTGTCGTTGCTATTGGACCTTTGCAGCTGCGGCTCCTTCTTCTTTTTACGATTGGCAATGCGTCGGTTGAACTTGCGGGCCTTGGAGTTGAAGCTCTTGATACTATTCCTCGAATTTCTGCTCATGACGGAGAAATCGCTCGCACTGTCATTGAAGTCCCCAGTGCCGGTAGTACTCTTGGTCGTCTTGGTCGTTGAACTGTTGAAGGATGTTGCTTTAGGGCCTTGTGGGGCCTTGGATGACCATCTCGCATTCCTCCTGGATACGCTTCCCCGGCTGGCACTCTCCGACCCCAAGCTCTTGAGACTGTTCATGCTTCCGTTCTTCAGGCTGTGCATGCTTCCACGGCTGGCATTATCAGATGCCAAGCTCTTCAAGCTCATGCTGTGCTTGCTACCTAGACTGCCAGTGCTGCCGCCCGTACCCTGTCGTACAAAGACCGGGCGATTGATTTCGAGATGAGAGCTGAAAGCTGATGTGCTCTTGCCAGCGGCGACTGGACTTTGGGGATCTTCTGCGGGAGCCGGTTGAACTGGTGTCGGTGGTTGCACCATTTGCTGCTCCGGTTGTGACCGAGTCTGCACTACCTGTGGTGGTTGCTGTGGGTGAGGCTGTAAGACCTGTGGTGGTTGCTGGGATGGCGCCTGAGGTTGTTCCACTGCTGGTTGTTGGACCGCTTGTGGTGGCTGAGGCTGCATGTAAGGCTGTGGCTGCGGTTGGACGTATGACTGTGGCTGAGGCTGCATGAACATTTGTGGTTGCATTGGCATCATCATCATTGGGACTGGTTGCATCATCATTGGAACCTGCTGTTGTTGTTGTTGTTGTGGTTGTGGTTGCTTGAGCTTTATGTTGAACTGGAGAATGTCATGAAAGGTAAGATCTGATGGCACAGTCACGGCCTCTTCTTCACTGGTTTTTTTATTAGTGTTGTGTAGCAAGTAGGTAGCAAACAGAAGGATCATGTGTGCCTTGGCATGGCTAAAGCCAGCATCCAACAGGACCTGAATATCTTCGTGAAGCCCAAACAAGCTCAGTCTCTCCATGGTGCTGTACTCCAACTCTTTGCCCCACAGGGTATGGCAGTCTGATCTAGAGAGACCACAAACTTGCACAAACACCTTCCAACTTTCCTTCTCTGCTGGAGCATGAGGAGCCATGATGATCAAACTGACTGTTGTGTATGAGTATAAACAACTACTGGTAGCTTTTGTGTGGAGTTTGCAACTCCTGAAAAGTAGTTTTGTGATGGGATACTAGTCTACCAGTAGACTATTCATGAGGCAGGGCTCCAACTATTTCACCGAGCAAAACCGAGCTGGACCCAAGACGGTGTGACCCGGAGAAGTCACTGTGTTAGATTCAGTGGCGGCATTGGCTTGGCGTGCCACGTATACCGGTATGGAGTTGCGACTGGAAGTGAACCACCAACGAACACTAAAACAGCTCTTTAAACCCTGCTTCGTACTCACAACGCCCACTCGTCAGTGGGAAGCTCAGTGGATATGTTCTTGTAGACTCACTGGTGATCGTATGTGAAAGCAGTACACTTGAAGAAGGTTTCTCCGAACAGGGCTGTTGGATCTGTCGTTCTTGAGCTCGTTCTTGCTTGCGTGGCATTGCCAAAGCTTTCATCAGTGTCATCACTAAGTCTTCCTGTGGTGGCCTTGGCTAGCTAGTGGTTCGCTATCAGTTGCTACACGTACTGCGAAAGTGGCCAGGTGAAACGGCCCGAATCAGGATTTTAAGAATCCAATTAAATTGATCAATTACAAACCTAAATATGAAACTGAAACCTAAAAATAAAACCGAAAACAAATTACTATGGTAAATAACTAGTAAAATCAAGCCGAAACCTAAATATAGAATCAACATCTAAATATAAAATCGAAACCAAAATATAAAATCGAAACCCAAATATCAAGCAGAATTACTTGTAAATGGCGATTTCGGGCCCTTTCGGTACTGTAGCCACTCTAGCAGGTAGCCTAGTAGCTTGTAGCTACGATAGTACAATGTCATGTACAGTAGTTCTCATTCAGACTCCAGCTAGAACAGCAAGTTGGTGGCACAGGGCACAGGTATCAGTTGGTACTGCGAAAGTCCAGCCACAGGTACTAGTCTAGCTACCCACCGCCGGTGGCTTGGACGCTTGAACAACTCAGAGCCTACTCAGAGTACTAGTAGCTAGTACTGGTACGACAGGGGGTAGAGAGCACTACATACAGCCTGTGCATATGAACAGGGAGGATGCCCGCAGATTGAGAGCAAGGCCAGCCATTTTTTTGGCCTGAATTCAAAAACGTCCAATTTCCTGTGCAATCGAACAGGATAGCGACGCCTGTTCAATTGCACAGGAAATGGACGGCCTGTGCAATCGAACAGGATGGCGACGCCTGTTCAATTGCACAGGAAATGGACGGCCTGCCTGTTCATATGTACAGGAGGCTGTACATACATATCAGGGTGTGGTACTCACACTGTTTTAGCATGTGAGTACGGGTACTGAGTAGTACTCAGAATCCTGGAAGTGATTGAGTACGGGTACTAGGTAGTACTCAGAATTTCTGAGGTCAAGTGGGTACAGGTACTATGTGAGTCCAGGTATTTTTTGGATACTACGGTATACTCACTGAGTACTCATATACCAATTACTTAGAGAATTTATCTTTGCAATTGGGCCCAAAGTGAGAAAATAGTGATCTTTTTGCTGTTTCGCGGTGAGAAAGTACCCACCGAGTACTCACAAAGTACCTATTCAGTACTCATGGTACTCGGTGAGTACTGATCGAAAGTACTCATCGAGTACCCACCGAAGACTCACAAAGTACTCGGAATCTAGAGGTATAAGTGAGTACGGGTACTGAGTAGTACTCAGAAT
>CAICTM010002893.1:0-10597 GCA_903772945.1 Seminavis robusta | reverse complement strand
ATAAAATTAGTATGAAGGGCACACCCGAGTGTTGGAGACAGACATCTCAGATCACACATATATCAGGAGAGGTCTTGACCATATTCTACACGGACACCCAACACTCGCACTCTTAAATAGACGCCAACTCCGCCGATAGCCTCGCTAACAAGTTCATTGATGCCTGTCGAAAAAGAAGGCCGGCGGTGGAGGGTAAGAAACCACTTATCTTTCACAACCGTTACTTTGTGGAATTTTTACATGTAGGTTTGCCTGCTGGAGTGGATGTTGTCAATGGAAATGAGAGTTACCTACAAGTCTATGGATACTCTTCGGACGAAGAATCCACAGAATCAGATGAAGATTCTGAGGTTGGGAACGCCCCAGGGCTAGTACCAAGGGCATCCAAACAGTATGCAACAGACATTGACTCCGATGAAAGAAGGAGAAGAGGGATTCCAAGGAATCCCAACAAGCAAAGTCCAGACAACCCTACAGTTGAAGAGACGGCACCAGCAGTGGATACCAATGATGGAAACCTCGCTGGGCCAGCCAAGGCTCCCAAGCTTCCTCGAGTTGAAATTAGACGCTCAGCTCGGATTGCCACAGCCAAGCAAAGAAAGGAGTCACCTTCGTCCAAGATGACTGAAGCGAAGCAACCACTACTGTATGAGACAGAGACAAGCAGCACCTAGCTTTGTTCATGGACTCCTGCAATCAACAGGAGTGCCACAGCAGAAGTCAAGGATGAGAGCAGCCATGCCCAACAACATCTTCTACCAAGGGTCTGAAGTGTGGGGCAACAAAGCAGAAAGGCGGCGCTCAAAGAGATGGACCATCCACAGCAGAGTGTTCAGTCCAGTCGACCCAAACCAAATGCAGTGATTCTGAATTGAAAAAGGCACAAATGGCACTATGTTTGTGAGTGAGAAAGGGATGGCACGGTCAAGGCCGTGCAGTCTACAATGGAAACCTACAAGGGTGTACATCAGAAAGAAGATGCCAGAAGCCCAACAGTTTCACTTGAGGGTTTGATGTTATCCATGTTTGTCGATGCATCCGAAGATAGGGATGTTGATGTCCCTGGATGTTCCCAATGCGTTCACCAAACCCCAATGCCAAAAGTCAAACAAGGTGAAGACAGGGCCTCATGATCATTGAGGGAACCTTGCAGATTTACTTGTCGAAATTGATCCTGACACATATGCCTCTTTCCTGGCAGACAAGAAGGGACGACCAGTCCTCTATGTCGTTGTGGAAAGAGCCATCTACGGAATGGTTTTGGCAGCATTGCTCTGGTACAGCTCTTCAGGAGCGACCTGGAGGAATCGGATTCGTATTCAACAGTATGATCCGTGTGTTGCCAACAGGATGATTGAAGGATATCAGAAGACGATACGCTTCCATGTGGACGACCTGATGTCGAGCCACCGGAGAAACTGGTAAACAATCGAACCCTGGAGTGGTTTAAGACAAGTACGGACCTATGGAGCCGTGAAGGCAACCCGTGGTCCCAAGCATGACTACTGGGGATGACAGTGGACTTCTCAGACCCAGGAAAGGTGATCTCGATATGATAGATTACATCAAAGAAGATGGTCTCAGAGTTTCCAGTGGACTTTGGGGCAATGAGAAAGGTGTCCAGTGCAGCTCCTGCTGACCTATTCAGCTCTGGTGATGGCACAATCCTGAATGACAAGAACAGGGAAACCTATCATACCTTTGCAGCCAAGCTGTTGTTCCTGTGCAAGCGTGCTCAACCAGATGTGCAGACTCTCACTATCGTGTTATGCACTCGTGTCAGAAGCCCACATCTGATGATTGGGACAAGTTGGGTCAAGGCCTCAAGTTTTTGGATCAGACAGCGCAGGACAAGTTGATCCTACACATTGATGACATACGCATTATCACTTGGTGGGTGGATGCATCATTGGCAGTCCTATCCTGATTACCGTTCCCATACAGGAGGAGTCATGTCCTATGGAAGTGGTGCGGTGCTGTCTGTGTCTGCAAAACAGAAATTGAATCGAGAAGCAGCACGGAAGCGGAATTGATTGGAACTGACGATGTCATGTCGCCCATGCTGTGGGCAAAGTTGTTCCTTGAAGAGCAGGGGATAGTTGTGAAGGACAACATCCTCATGCAGGACACAAAAGCACATCATTCTTGCAGAGAATGGCAAAGGAAGTTCAGGAAAGAGGACTGGGCCATCAACATTCGTTTCTTTTTCATTCGACGTTCAGATTGGCAAAGGCAACTCAGAGTGGTGTACTGCCCAACCTTAGAGATGCGTGGAGATTTTTTCACGAAGCCCATTCAGGGCAAGCTCTTCCATGAGCACAGGGCTTTCATCATGGGGCATCACCCCTTGTTTGATTGCCTAATTTATTTTATTCGTTCAACGGTAGCACACTTAGGGCACCGTGACGGAGTGTGTTGGAGGAAACATACATGACACACTCTTTACTATTGACTCGTGTATTAAACATCTAGTCCGGTTCGCATGCATATTCATGATGAAGGAACCGAGGGAGTTTTAGGTCTAAAGTATTGCGTGCAGCTTATATCCATTCAACTTGAAGAATTGCTGCAAGCCACCAGAAATCCTCACTTTTGCTTTCAGCTTAATCTAAAACCAAATTACTCCAATAAGCTGCAGTATTACTAACAAACAACCACTTCGTCATGGTTCAATGTTTGGTTGGGTCCAAAGGTGGTAGACGAGGAAGTTCATCGGCGTTCATCCGAGCTGGGGTTGTTGACATAAGCCGAGTAGTCATATAGAGCAGGCTTAGCATCTTGCGGCCATGAAGCGTTTCTGCTTTTCAAGAGCCTTGTAGGGACAGACCGCTTCGACACGGCATTTATGCCAAACGTAATGTCAGTGTCGTCCAAGCAGGCTGAGCTGCTCCGTTCCAGGCCGCCTGGAAACGCGCTTGGAAAGTGGTTTCGTCTTCACCGCCACGTACGTCGCGTGGAGCAATCGTTGACTGCAATCTGGCGCAAGGCATTCAACGTATTTCACGATGGCCTACACAGCTAGATTCGTAACTGCTCTTGGCAGAGCTAGAGTCATCTCCTTGAGGAGGTTATGTTTGTCTTCGGGTGTAGCAATGGCGAGCCCGACGAAGACCTTCCTATACGTCCAGCCCACTTGAGGTTTGACGTGGAGCCTCAGATCCATTGATGATTGGACCTTGAAGGTGTACTGGCGCTGTTAGCATCTGCGGAACAGTGCGAAGTTTGTAGTGGTAGCGGAGAAATCGTCGATTTCGCATTCATCGCGAGGTCGATGAGAGGAAGGATTGGTTTTTCGCGCAGCTTAGACTCGAAGCTGGTGTATGCGCTCTTTGGCAATCTTCATGGTGAGGAATGGTTGAGGGTAGTGAAAGCTATTGTGTTTGTTAAAAAAATGCACTACGCTAAAAGCTAGTGTAAAGAATCTTTCGAGTGTTTTGAGTTTGAGAGAATGAAAGTTATGAGAGGATTAGAAAGCTATGAAAACTAATCAACGAGAGAGATCCACAATCAAAGGATTGTAGATCTGAACTCCCGCGGAAGACTTAAAGTGTGATAGAGTAGGTTGCGGTAGCAATCCTACTCACTCCACGATCCAAAAACGGAACGCGTGGAAGATTCGTCTAGCATTTATCTAGTAGCTGGAATCTCTCCACGCCAGCTAAATATCTAAGCGCGATGTTTCACATCGACCTAGTATGACTAGCGGTCATGAGAACCCTGTCTCAATGACTATTCACGAAAGACTCAGTCATGAGTCGAACTCAAACCCTATCTAGGATCGAGTCGCGAATAAGGCTAAGAGCCGTGTATTGCATTTGGAAGAGGTGACAGTAACGAACCCAGAAGAGTCTGGAGTGCCGTCAGAGACCGGTGTTGTTGTAGGGATCGTGACAGAGGATGTCGTTATTGTTGCAGGTGCGAGCGCAGCAGGAGTCTGCCTGAGCACTCGGCGTTGTCGGACAGCCTTGCGGATTCCGTGGGTGCCTTTGAAGTGGCGCATGGAGGAGTCTTCCGGGAAGTCAGCCTCGCTTGGTGTCGCGAAACTGAGGTCAGTGTCGATATCGACTCCAATATCAGGAAGGATCGAGTTGGAGTTGGGAAATATCGAGCGCTAGTGAATCTGGATCATCAGTGGGTATCTCTGCAATAGGTGCCTCCTCGACGGGTGCTTCTTCCGCTGTAAGATTGGCCAAGAGCTGTTCAGAGACCGGTGTTGTTGTAGGGATCGTGACAGAGGATGTCGTTATTGTTGCAGGTGCGAGCGCAGCAGGAGTCTGCCTGAGCACTCGGCGTTGTCGGACAGCCTTGCGGATTCCATGGGTGCCTTTGAAGTGGCGCATGGAGGAGTCTTCCGGGAAGTCAGCCTCGCTTGGTGTCGCGAAACTGAGGTCAGTGTCGATATCGACTCCAATATCAGGAAGGATCGAGTTGGAGTTGGGAAATATCGAGGAGCGCTAGTGAATCTGGATCATCAGTGGGTATCTCTGCAATAGGGCCTCCTCGACGGGTGCTTCTTCGCTGTAAGATTGGCCAAGAGCTGTCAGAGACGGTGTTGTTGTAGGGATCGTGACAGAGGATGTCGTATTGTTGCAGGTGCGAGGCAGCAGGAGTCTGCCTGAGCACTCGGCGTTGTCGGACAGCTTGCGGATTCCTGGGTGCCTTTGAAGTGGCGCATGGAGGGTCTTCCGGGAAGTCAGCCTCGCTTTGGTGTCGCGAAACTGAGGTCAGTGTCGATATCGACTCCAATCAGAAGAAGATCGAGTTGGAGTTGGGAAATATCGAGCGCTAGTGAATCTGGATCATCAGGGGTATCTCTGCAATAGGTGCCTCCTCGACGGGTGCTTCTTCCGCTGAAGATTGGCCAAGAACTGTTCAGAGACCGGTGTTGTTGTAGGGATCGTGACAGAGGATGCGTTATTGTTGCAGGTCGAGCGCAGCAGGAGTCTCCTGAGCACTCGGCGTTGTCGGACAGCTTGCGGATTCCTGGGTGCTTTGAAGTGGCGCATGGAGGAGTCTTCCGGAAGTCAGCCTCGCTTGGGTCGCGAAACTGAGGTCAGTGTCGATATCGACTCAATATCAGGAAGGATCGAGTTGGATGTGGGAAATATCGAGCGCTATGAATCTGGATCATCAGGGTATCTCTGCAATAGGTGCTCCTCGACGGGTGCTTCTTCCGCTGTAAGATTGGCCAAGAGCTGTCAGAGACCGGTGTTGTTGTAGGGATCGTGACAGAGGATGTCGTTATTGTTGCAGGTGCGAGCGCAGCAGGAGTCTGCCTGAGCACTCGGCGTTGTCGGACAGCCTTGCGGATTCCATGGGTGCCTTTGAAGTGGGGCATGGAGGAGTCTTCCGGGAAGTCAGCCTCGCTTGGTGTCGCGAAACTGAGGTCAGTGTCGATATCGACTCCAATATCAGGAAGGATCGAGTTGGAGTTGGGAAATATCGAGCGCTAGTGAATCTGGATCATCAGTGGGTATCTCTGCAATAGGTGCCTCCTTGACGGGTGCTTCTTCCGCTGTAAGATTGGCCAAGAGCTGTTGTTCATGCTCGGTGGCAGCTTGACGCTGACAAAGCAAGAGTGTATCGCCAGGTTGCTGAATCTGATGGTATGGTGGAGCCATGAGTGTGCCAATCACAGGAGGTGCCGTAGGATCCAGCTGTGCTTCCATAGCCGAGGAGATGCGTTGACGTGTCCAGAGGTCGAAGGGTTCATCGCATAGAACTTGCGGTTCGAAGGTGTGGTATCCTGTGTGATCCTCTTGGATTTGTTGTTGGATACTCGTATCAATAGCCTCGTATTGGGAGGTACCGTAAGCAAACTGTGAGAAAGCCTGATCACCGGATGGAAAGATTGTTTCTCCATTGTCGAGTGCGGGCATTGGAGGATCCGCTTCGTTGGGTACGTCGAGGAGGTCCACCGGTGTCGTCGTATTTTCACGAGAGGTTTGTGTTTGGCTGTCCTCGGATTCATCAGAGAAATATACGAAGGGTTGCCAATCAGGGTCAATCTCTGGCTCGCTGAACAACATCTCGTGGGAGTAGGACTCGTAGGATGAGCGATCAACCTCGTGGACTCGTACCTCGCGTGTAGCCGTATTGGGCGGCTGTGATAGGATGGACGCGATATCACCAGCGAAGGACGTTGGCGTTGAATGCGTCTTGTTGCATGCGAGCTGCAACAGGTCAGTGTCCGTCTTGTTGGACTTGGTTTGGTGCGAGAACACTTCTAGGTTGCCTGCTCGTGGCGTGGTGTTGCCCACGTCGAGGAAGTCATGGGAGTTGACTGAGCGGGATGGGCGTGATTGCCCAGAGTTGTGGTGACTACGTCGAACAGCTAAGTCAGCCGTGTAGTCAAGGATGCTCTTCTTGCCCTGCTTGGAGATATTATCCCATGCCTCTTGATCCGACTTGGACAACGACCGCCATGTGGTTGCGTTCATCATGACCTTGCGTGGACCACGAGTGTCTGTCTGATGGGCTTGCAATAGGACCTCCACCGGTGTATCCATATCGTGGACGAACACCTCATAGGTGCTATCACAGGTTTCCGCTGTACCATCATCGAAGAGAATTTCGTGTTGGTAGGTGTGACGACGAGCGTTGCTTCGAGAGCGTGTGGACGTCGCATGGTTTGCATTGTCATGCAGTTGTGCTTGCTCGAGAAGGGCTGATCGGTATTGCTCGAGCGTATACTGGGAGGTGTCGCCTGCAGCTTTCTTGGTTTGCAGTGCGAGACGTCGTACAGGGGTGAGATTTGGTGCCTTGGAGATTGAGCGTTCCAAGAAACGTGCCCCCTGTTGGTCAGTGTATGGTTCGTCGCTGATCTCATTGTACTGCCGAAATTGTTCGAGGAAGTTGGAGATGAAACCAGCTTGGGACCCTCTCCATACACCTTCTGCGATATCGGCGGAGGTGAGATAACACGAAATCTTATCCGAGCGCAGGGTTGCGACCATGGACTTGTAGTAATATTCGTCAATTGCCTTCCAGATCGCACGAGTGTCCTTGTCGGTTTCGTTGGCAAGGACGACAGATCGTGCCTGTGCTTCTTGGAAGATGTCTTCGAAGGTCTTGTACATCCATTCTCGTTATTTCTCGTCTAGTTCAACGTTGGTGACCGTGAAGCCAGAATCAATGAGGTGGGAGAGACCTTGAGATTTGAGCGTGTTGAGGAAGTTCTTCCTCCATTTGATGAAGACTGATTCGTCGCGAAACTCTCTGAACTCTGAGCGGACGGGCTTGTTGTTCTTGTCCCAAAGTGCGATTGCACGCTCCCCATCGGTCATCGTGGCATCGCTGCGTCTCATTTGTTGCCATGGGACGATTTCGCCGTGTGGCTGGAAGAGTCCAACTCTGAAAGCGTCGAGCGCGTCGGCCGTCAGTGATATGATGCGGATGGGTGCCTTCCTCTTGAACGACCAATGGTGATACATCTGTATCGCCGCGAGCAGTAGCTTCTTCCTGGTGAGAGGTACTGGTCTTGGAGCGCCGTGGGTGTCGTTGGAAGCTTGGAGATCCATAACTTCATCTTTGGTGAGAAGTAGGAGATCCATCCATCCGTCGATTCCTTGTTCAGACAGTGCGATGCGCATGTGAGATGCATTGTACCCTGTGGTGGAAGCGTCTTCGCCGCATAGGTTGCATAGGATATGCTTGAGCTTGGCTGGTTCATCGGCCATCTTGATGGAGATGTGGCAGTGCGTAACTGCGATTAGTTAATCTGCTAACGTGAGAAATACTACTTGAATAGAGGGATCTTGTAGAGGTAGCTACCACCCAACGAGATCAGCTGCAACTATTCAAGACGAGTGCAAGGTAAATGCAAAGTTCGCTTCTTAGTAATTCATAATCTGTGTTGTGAGCTTTGATTGATGCGATCAGTAAAGCTAGTTCGTAGCGTGTTAGATCAATGCATCGTGGTAGTTGATCTTGATTCATACGGAAGTCAACGTGGTATCTGCGGGAAACGGTTCGTTGGCAGGATGCTTTCCTCCTGTCGAATACTCCAATTTACCGTGTCCTTTGGTTTCGTTGAGAACGTGTTCTTACCAGCGTTCTCTGTTCCATCGTGTTGACCCATAAAGCATGACTCAATCTACTCACGGATACTCTGAGTCGTGGGAGGAACTGTAACGCTTTCAAGAGCAAGACCAGATGTTCGGACACTAACAATTGTTCTCTGTACACGTGTGAGCAATCCCACAGTTGATGACTGGGGGAAGTTGATCCAAGGATTGAAGTTCCTGGACCAAACAGTGGAGGACAAGTTGATACTCCATGTTGATGATATCCGTGTCATCACTTGGTGGGAGGATGCATCATTTGCAGTCCATCCTGATTACCGTTCCCATACAGGAGGAGTCATGTCCTTTGGAAGAGGAGCGGTGTTGTCGGTATCCGCGAAACAGAAGCTCAACTCAAGGAGCAGTACCAAAGCGGAGTTGATTGGAGCAGACGACGTCATGTCTCCAATGTTATGGGCCAAGTTGTTTCTTGAAGAGCAGGGGATCGTTGTCAAGGACAACCTCCTGATGCAAGACAATAAGTCGACCATCATCCTTGCTGAGAACAGCAAAGGCAGCTTGGGCAAAAGGACTCGGGCAATTAACATCCGTTTCTTCTTCATTCACGATCAGATTGGAAAAGGCAACCTTAGAGTGGTGTACTGTCCGACCTTGGAGATGCGTGGAGATTTTTTCACGAAGCCCCTTCAGGGCAAGCTCTTCCATGAGCACAGGGCTTTCATCATGGGGCATCCACCCCTTGTTTGATTGCCTAATTTATTTATTCGTTCCACGGTAGCCACTTAGGGCACCGTGCAGGAGTGTGTTGGAGGAAATATGCCTGACACCTCTTTACTATTGACTCGTGTATTAATCATCTAGTCCGGTTCGCATGCAAATTCATCATGCAAGGAACCAAGGGAGTTTTAGGTCTAAAGTGTTGCGGGGGTCCTTATATCCAATTCAATCACAAGAATTGCTATGCACCACCAGAAAATCCTCACTTTTGCTTTTCAGCTTAATCTAAAACCAAATTACTCCCCAATAAGCTGCAGTATTACTAGCAAACAACACTTCACCAAATCACCAACAAGAACCCAGTCACTGTACACGTCCTGGAATGTTTCATATGGCAGGGTCGAAGACCTTCCAAGTTGGGTAGGGGTCTTCAACTGTGCCATCTTCCGAACAATCATCTCCCAGATATAGTTGCGAAGAACCGTCCGCCGGACGTGCACCCAGTTGTAGGTTGCAACTGAGTAGATGTTCCCAGGTCTCCCATTATCAAAGAGAGAGTTCGAGTTGTGGTGCTTCGAGATGATGCTGGTCATGCGATTGCCACGTCTTTTCAAGCTCTTGTGGTGCGGACTCTTCGATACCAGGGAGCAGAGGGTGCTGTTGCAGATGGGCTCCAACCCGGGCAGGAAACCGACACTTTGGTTAGACAATGTGCCCTGCATTGGGTAGCCAATGATGTAGAATCTTCCAGAGAAGCTCTTGTTGAAGGATCCACAGAAAACATCCGACATCATGACGCACAACTGCTTGTCATGGCTTGGGCAGCTCCAATGTGGATACCTTTGATCCTCGGTGCACCAATGATCCTTATTGTCTCGTGGAATTTTGTGGTGTCGGGAGAATTGAATGTGCTTGAGTTTCTCCCATATGGGATCACATTTCTGTAGAGTCCCTTCCAAGCTCTTGTAGGACAGAGCATATGGCACAGTTTCATTACCAGGTTTCCGAGCATATAAACCATCGTGCATACCGTTGGCAATGACCAGAAAACATTGCCGGCAACAGCAAGCGCCACTATCGCGGCACTCTACATACAGGAAGTACTCGCTCAATTTTTTGGATTTTCCGTTGCATTCTGGTACTGCATCTCTGTAGCCATTGAAGTGGTGGATCTGGTCCATCCCAGGTCTAGCACGTCCAGCTGGGAGGTTTGTTGTCATGGATCGAGCATCTCTGACCTTTCGAGCTGTCCCGGAGTAATGCTGCCCACCTTTCGGCTCTTATCAAACTGAGATTTTGCACTAGAGGTGGATTGCGCTTCTCTTCGTCTGTGACGGGTGAAAGAAACACACGACCGGGCCTTCGGGCAAGATGTTTTTTCCTGTGCTTGGACTCTTAACAACATCCAAGAATAGCTTTGGAATCAAAGCATGTCTCTTCCTCAAAGCCTTGTAACCGCTATCTGTTGTGGCAACTACTGACGCTCCGTCCATTGGTCCAAAGATTTCCTTACCGACTCCACAGTGCATTTTGTAGGCGATCTTCGCTTTCTTGGCTTCCTCAACGAGCTTCAATTGTCTGGCTTCGTCCTGATCCATCTTCTTTTTGTTTTGCTCCGCCCCGATCTTTTTCTTCTTCTCTGGCGGATCTGGAGAGCTGTTGGCTCTGGATTGCCTCTTCTGTTCCTTCTTTGTGATACCATCATCAGTCAAATCTCTGGTCAGCAAGTTCCATCTGCAAGGCACTGCTTCGGCATCGCAACCCTCGGGAACTGTATCATTTTCAGCGAAAATCTTAGGCTCGGTGTATGAGATATTGAAACGTCCCTTTGGTTTCGCTGTTTTGGGTGGTGATGG
>CAICTM010002892.1:0-2500 GCA_903772945.1 Seminavis robusta | reverse complement strand
ATTGACAGTGTAGTTTCCTGGAAGTACTGCTTGCTGTTGTCCACCATTTGCAAACTGGAATTTCCAGTAGCACTTGTACTTCTTGTCATTGTCATTGGTGGTACTAGTACCAGTATGTGTAATATTGATTGCTTGTGGCATTCCAGCAAAGACCTCAGGCCCTTGGACAATGGCCCAGAGAGTGATCAGATGGCAGTCTTGAAAGGATCGGGAAGTGGCAGGATGGACATTGAAGATGAGAACAGCATTTTGGGTGCCTAGGGCTGTCAGTGTTAAATTGTAGTAATGGTATAGGTGGCCCACGCCCCGCATCTTCCAACGGGCGTGGATTTGGGCGTTGGCATAGGCTTGTTCTCGGGACAAGACAAATTCTGTGGCTGCCTCGATGAGATCTTGATCAGGCCCCACCATTAATAGATCTATAGGTACCGGTACATGTAGTTTGTCTTTGATATCTTTTAATCCAAAGAATACTTCAGTACTAATACCAGAACCAAAACCAAAAAATGGTACCGGGATCACCAAACACATCAGCAGCAATCCACACCATCTCTTTTTATGCTTACAATTGCTGATGGCCTTGGTCTTTGCCTTTGCTGTTGCATCACGAGTGCGAGTGACAGTCCACTGCTTCTTGTAGCGTTCCTTTGGCATGGTACCAGGTACCGGTACATACATGTAGATAAACGAGTGGATTATATTAGAGATGAGATGGGCTACCCATGCTATGCTCGGTAGCAGAGGACGAAATAAATAATGAGAAAAGATCTCTTCGATTCGATTCTGATTCGATTCGAGTTGACTGTGACTCGACTCGACTCGACGGATGACTGAATGACGTACCGTACATTCGGTTTTGGTCCATGGATGGTACGTAGACTACAGCGCCAGTACAGTGTATATCTGTCCTGCCCAAATCCTACTAGCTAGCTAGTATCATGGTCTGTTGGGTCCTACCAGCACCTACCGTACAAGTGGTACAGCCGTACCATCTTTGGTTGTCAAGGAGCTGGAGCCACATGGGGGTGGTGGTTGGTCAAATGCTACCGGTAGTACCCTGCCCTCAATACTACCGTAGCTAATACTAGTAGAGATTTTGATGCGAAATACGGTACATACATGTACTATCGGTAGTTGTGGGTTGGGGACCGTGCAAGGGAGGCAACTACTAGTAGACTAAACCCGTACGGTACCAGTACGTACCGGTACCAGTACCCATGTGTGTCGGCCGCTCATTGTGGCATGGGCGTGATCCAATACGGCAAGCTCCGAGTCACTGCGACGATGAGACGACAACCCAATGGACGTGCATCGGAGAATCTGATTTCTTTACATTCGAACATTACCGATATTGTACCCAAGCATCCAACTTGCAGCATCTGTGCCACGCCGGATGCTGCGACCACGAGGCTTCCCCAAATTGACCACGAGAGTGGCGCTTGCTTACTTCGTGGTGGGCGTGCAACGTTTAACGCAACGTTGCGTCAAATCGCACAGGCCGATCTAATCTCAATCGCATCGAGCTGTGAGTCGTCGTTAGTTTAGCTAGACCTGGATCGCGATTCGATTCATTCTTCGGGTATTTCGTGCGTCGTTCGACACCTCCACCGCTGGAAACATCCACAGCTATCTAGCTACAGTGTAGCTAGCAACGGTTGTTTCCTTGTTACACGTCAAGAACACAAAACCCACAAGTCCAGGCGCGTTGGGCGCCAGCATGGACATACCGGCACTGTCAGCCTACATCTCAAAAAGATCTACTCTATTCAAACACACCCACCGTCCTAGGTTCGCGACCGTCCTTATTAGCTATCCCGTGAAGGGCATGCACCTGGGAGGCGTGGGTACGAGACGTGTGCTTGCACGAGATCGGACAGCGCAGGTTGTTCCTGGAAAGAGCAACGAGAAGATCTCTCAGCGGAGGCCCAGGTCGCAGAAAATGGGAAAGTCTGGCAACGAATAGTAGTATCTTATTATGTATTTAGCAGCCACTGCATTGGCTAGCTGTCATTCCGTTGTTTCACGCTCACACCTCGAATTCACGTCCTAGAGCAGTGCCTTGCGTTTCATCACCTCGACCAGTAATATCACTATCATGGTTGATGTGCTCGTTGGCAACCACTCCTCCAGCACCGACTATTGTCAATCCTGCCAGGTCATCCGGTAAACTGCTGTGCTGAGGAGCATTCTCAGTGCTGCCACTGGCATGACTCATGTCATTGTCCATGTCCATATCCGAACCAACCGTTGTGTCTCCAAGGGTCAACCCTGAAACAACCGACCTGGCCTTAGATGTTGTGTCTACAAAATAGGTCTGCAAAAGCCCCTTGCCTTTAGCTTGGACTTTGTCTGGACGTGGTGTCAACCACACTTCCTTGCCCTTGGCACGGAGAGCATCAGCTGTTTCCTGCGAGACATGGATGCGATGCGGTAGGCCATTGGATTCCATTCGAGATGCCGTGTTCACCGTGTCACCTGCGAGTGTGAAAAGGAGAAAGGA
>CAICTM010002891.1:0-10608 GCA_903772945.1 Seminavis robusta | reverse complement strand
CTTAGTGTGTTCCGGCCTGATGAAAATCCTGCTCGTCGTCGGAGTCTTGAAGGAGCAGCGAAGGAGTTGGATGCATCTCCAGTGTGATACTGTTGTGATACATCGGAGGGGCGGTAGGAACTGTCGGAGCTCCTGGATTCAGATGAGCTGGATGAGAGCAGGTCCTGTCTGTAACCGGGTCGGTGACATGAGGTTGCAGATTGATCCAAGGTGCCTGTGGTCGTCTTGGACGGTTCCTTCTTTTTGGTCTTGCCCTTTCGGCCTCGAGATTTGGAAGAGGTGACAGTAACAAACCCAGAGGAATCTGGAGTGCGTCGGAGACCGGCGTGGTTGTGGGATCGCGGCAGAGGATGTCGTTGCTGTTGCAGGTGCGAGCGCAGCAGGAGTCTGTCTGAGCACTCGACGTTGTCGGACAGCCTTGCGGATTCCATGGGTGCCTTTATGTGGCGCATGGATGGGTCTTCCGGGAAGTCATCCTCGTTAGGTGTCGCGAAACTTGAGGTCAGTGTCGATATCGGCTCCAACGTCAGAAGAAGGATCGAGTTGGAGCTGGGAAATATCGAGCGCTAGCGAATCCGGATCAACGCGGGTATCTCCGCAATAGGTGCTTCTGTGACGGGTACTTCTTCCGCTGTAAGATTGGCCAAGAACTGTTGCTCAAGCTTGGTGGCAGCTTGGCGCTGACGAAGCAAGAGTGTATCTCCAGGTTGCTGAATCTGATGGTATGGTGGGGCCAATGAGTGTGCCAATCACAGGAGGTGTAGTAGGTTCTAGCTGTGCTTCCATGGCTGAGGAGATGCGCCGACGTGTCCAGAGGTCGAAGGGTTCATTGCACAGAACTTGCGGTTCGACGGTGTGGTACCCTTCATGATCCTCTTGGATTTGCTGTTGGGTATTCGTATCAATAGCTTCGTATTGGGAGGCACCGTAAGCAAACTGTGAGAAGGCCTGATCATCGGATGGAAGGATTTTCTCCATCATCAGTGCGGGCATTGGAGGATCCGCTTCGTTGGGTACGTCGAGGAGGTCCACTGGTTCCGTCGTATTGCCACGAGAGTTTTGTGTTTGGCTGTCATCGGATCCATCAGAGAAATATACGAAGGGTTGCCAATCAGTGTCAATCTCTGGCTCGCTGAACAACATCTCGTGGGAGTAGGACTCGTAGGATGAGCGATCAACCTCGTGAACATCGTACCTCGCGTGTAGCCGTATTGGTCGACTGTGATAGGACGGACGCGATATCACGGCGAAGGACGTCTGGCGTTGAATGCGTCTTGTTGCACGCGAGCTGCAATAGGTCAGTGTCCGTCTTGTTGTGATTTGGTTTGGTGCGAGGACACTTCTAGGTTGCCTCTCGTGGCGTGGTGCTGCCATGTCGAGGAGGTCGTGAGAGTTGACTGAGCGGATGGCGTGATTGCCCAGAGTGTGGTGACTACGTCGAACAGCTAGGTCAGCCGTGTAGTCAAGAATGCTCTTCTTGCCCTGCTCAGAGATATTATCCCATGCCTCTTGGTCCGACTTGGACAACGACCGCCATGTGGTTGCGTTCATCATGACCTTGCGTGGACCACGAGTGTCTGTCTGATGAGCTTGACAATAGGACTTCCACCGGTGTATCCATATCATGGACGAATGCCTCATAGGTGTCGCCGCAGGTTTCCGCTGTACCATCGTCGAAGAGAATTTCGTGTTGGTAGGTCGAGACGTGCGTTGCTTCGAGAGCGTGTGGACGTCGCATGATTTGCATTGTCATGGAGTTGTGCTTGCTCGAGAAGGGCCGCTCGGTATTGCTCGAGAGTATACTTGGAGGTGTCGCCTGCAGCTTTCTTGGTCTGCATTGCGAGACGTCGTACGGAGCGAGATTTGGTGCCTTGGAGATTGAGCGTTCCAAGAACGTGCCCCCTGTTGTTCAGTGTAGTGGCTCGTCGCTGATCTCATTGTACTGCCGAAATGTTCGAGGAAGTTGGAGATGAAGCCAGCTGGGATCCTCTCCATGTGCCTTCTGCGATATCGGCGGAGGTGAGATAACACGAAATCTTATCCGAGCGCAGGGTCGCGACCATGGACTTGGAGTAATATTCGTCAATTGCTTTCCAGATCGCGCGAGTGTCCTTGCTGGTTTCGTTGGCAAGGACGACAGATCTCGCTTGTGCTTCTTGAAGATGTCTTCGAAGGTCTTGTACATCATTCTCGTTGTTTCTCGTCTAGTCGACGTTGGTGACCGTGAAGTCAGAATCAACGAGGTGGGAGAGACCTTGAGACTTGAGCGTGTTGAGGAAGTTCTTCCTCCATTTGATGAAGACTGATTCATCGCGAAACTCTCTGAACTCTGAGCGGACGGGCTTATTGTTCTTGTCCCAAAGTGCGATTGCACGTTCCCCATCGGTCATCGTGGCATCGCTGCTCTCATTTGTTGCCATGGGCGATGTCGCCGTGTGCTGGAAGAGTCCAACTCTGAAAGCGTCGAGTGCGTCGGCCGTCAGTGTTACGACGCGGATGGGTGCCTTCCTCCTGGACGACCAATGGTGATACATCTGTATCGCCGCGAGCAGTAGTTTCTTCCTGGTGAGAGCTACTGGTCTCGCATTGCCGTTGGTATCGTTGGAAGCTTGGAGATTCATAACTTCATCTTTGGTGAGAAGTAGGAGATCCATCCATCCGTCGATTCCTTGTTCAGACAGTGCGATGCGCATGTGAGATGCATTGTACCCTGTGGTGGTAGCATCTTCGCCGCATAGGATGCATAGGAATGCTTGGCTTGGCTGCTTCATCGGCCATCTTGATGAAGGTGTGGCAGTGCGTAACTGCGACTGTTAATCTGCTAACGTGAGGAAATACTACTTGAATAGAGGGATTTGTAGGAGGTAGCTACCGCCGACGAGATCAACTGCATATTCAAGACGAGTGCAAGGTAAATGCAAAGTTCGCTTCTTAGTAATCCATAATCTGTGTTGTGAGCTTTGATTGATGCGATCAGTAACGCTAGTTGTAGCGTGTTGGATCAATACATCGTGGTAGTTGATACGGAAGTCAACGTGGTATTTGCGGGAAACGGTTCGTTGGCAGGATGCTTTACTCCTGTCGAATACTCCAATTTACCGTGTCCTTTTTGGTTTCGTTGAGAACGTGTTCTTGCCAGCGTTCTCTGTTCCATCGTGTTGACTCATAAGACATGACCCAATCTACTCACGGATACTCTGAGTCGTGGGAGGAACTGTAACGCTTTCAGTTTACTTGCATAGAATCAAAATCATATCCGACATTGGGACTGGTGTGGATAAATTCATCAGTGTCCATAACAGGGATGTCCGCAGACTGTAAAGGTAGCCCCATGGTTGAAGAAGCCAGGTTGCCACCAGCATTGAATGGAGTTGAAGCCGGAGCTGGAGCTGGAGCAGGAGTGGCACTCCCAGTCGAGGAGGGTGCCTTGTATGGAAACTTGCGGAATCCACGATGTTCACTGGTGAAGTGGGCACTGGTTCCTTTGGAGAACCTCCCACAGTTGCGACAGTATTTGGCAACCACCTTGCCGTCCACAGAAATGGTGTGTTGGGCATCATCGGGAATGTTCTCCCTTGGAGGCATAGAAGCAAGCTTGTCTTTGATGAGACCAGAGAGCTTGGAGTTGGTTTCAGCACTCAGGCCATTATCCTTTGGAGCACCTCGCTTAGGACATGATGGATCGTTTCTGTGGTGACCGGTAGCCCCACAGTCAAAGCAGGCGCCTCCACTAGGACGGGTACCACCGCCGGCGGAGCCACTGGTTCTATCCTGGGTGAGACTCCCGACCTTAGCCTCGACTGCTTTGTCAATTGCTGCCTGGAAGGCTTTGGCCTGGGAAGTCTTGGATCCAATGTGTTGGGCAGGCTCATAAGTTTTCTGGTTGATGAGGACCCGATAGAGGGCATCTAGGTCATTCAAAGTGTCGAGAGCTTCCAACTGTTTGTTCCCATAGTTGCTGTCGAATCCGTTGATGTCACTCTTGACAACGAGCTCATGGACTTTGGATCGAAAATATGGACACCCACATCCAAGAAGACCTCTTAGGGATGTGCTGGTTAGTTCAGGCATGGGATCACTGGACATAAAGTTCAATCGAATCTCTTTGATGATCTTGCTTGCATCGACAACATACATGGAAACATTTTCACCAGGGAACTTGGTGATGTCCAAGTGAAGAAGCTTGGCTTTGAGGGTCTCAATCTTGCTGAGAGAAGGTCTGTATATTTTCTGCAGAAGAGCCAAGAGAAGCTGGGGCCCATTGTGCTTGGCTCGAGGGACATATGATTTCAATTCCTCCTGGAGGGCATCAGTGCAAGAGTTCAAGACAGCCTTTCCCGACCAGGCAAGGTTGGTTAGATCATACTGGCAGACAGAGTGTGGCTTCAGAGTCCCAGCATCGATGAATCCAACCCCATTTACTGTGAGATCCTGATGCCATTTGTCCATCATAGATTCTGAGACCTGCCCAGGAGCGGTGAACATATTAATTTTGTTAATGGTGTTAGTATTAAGATCACCAACAACAAGCTCAAAGATCCCTTCCATTCCATGCTCAGTCATCATACTTTCAAAGGCGATAAGAGAGGCTAAAACATGGGACCCAGAGGCATTTGACTCAGTCAAAGTCGAGAATAGGAGACTGGGGGAATCCTTCAGTCCTTTCTTGCATGCCAATTCAATAGGCTGGAGTGTAGTGTGATGTTTTAGATGGTCGTCTCCATGGAAACCCCTGAGGCATAGGGTGCTTTGAGGTTCCTTTCCCAGTCCATCTGAGCCAGATCCTGTCCAGGCTCCAGTGTGGTTGATACCTCCAAGCCGAGGGGCTTCTGTAAGCTTGGTCTTCTCTTTGGTTTTCCCAATGTGCTGGAGGAGCTCCTGGAATTGAACTGCGGTCAAGGGTGCTGTAGTCATGGTTGGAGGATCAGATGGTGGGATGATTGGATCAGATTCAAAGAAGGCTTGTCTGAAGCCTTGTGGACTGAACAAGGATGCTGGTGCTGGTGCTGCTGTTGAAGATGAAGATGCTGAGGCAGAGGAAGCGTCGTCAAGGTCCATTAATAGCTGATGGAATAGGAGGCAGTGAAAATCAACAACAGTGCTGCGGCAACAAGAGGAGGAGCGGTAACAAGAGCGCGGTGGTGGATGTAATCCAGCACCATTTGCTCCGACACATCCCGCCATGAGAATTTGCAAGCTGCCGAGTCAATCGAAGCTGGAGTTTATGAGCTTTGGAACAGTTCGGCGAATCGGTATCCTTCGAGGGCGAATCCTTCGATCCTTCGTTGGATCCGTCGTTTGAATTCAAACTACTCGAGGGATTGTACGGAGCGATCGGTCGCTCGCGAACGTGTTCGTTCAAACGACCAACTGCAAGCCAGTTCAAACGACCAACTGCAAGCCATACCGAACGACCAATGCCAGTCCTGGGTAAGTAGAGAGGAACTGCCAATCGAACAACAACAACAACACGGAGAGATCGATCGCTCGTGTTGTTGTTGGTGGGGTACCATACGTACGTATTGTTGTTCTCGGAGTTAATGAAAAAGTGAGGAGTTTTCGAAGAAGATATAACGCAAGCATGACTCAGCCAGTTCGAACCGGGTGTACTTCTGAGTTCGCTAGGTTTACTGGCTCCCGAAGCATGACTCAAAGCATGACACACAAGCCGAGGCTTATATATGCAGTCAAGCCTCATTTTTCGAAGATTTCTGTTAACTCTGTTGTCGCGATCGCGATCGGCTAGGCAAGGCTCTACCGGTGATAGAGATAACAGTAGTTGCAGTAGCAGTAGCAGTAGCGGCTTCGTTAGCACTCGGATAGTAAAAGGTGGACTCCCATAGGAGTCCATGATAGTAAAAGGTAGACTCCCATACGAGTCCATCGGATAATATAGGATCCTCATCGCGATTTCGATCGGCGACAGGATGGTCAGTAGGAATAAGAACAAGGGGACTGCTTACGAGCGAATCCAGTACAAGGGGATTGCTTACGAGCGAATCCAAGGAATCGACAAGAGGACTGCTTACGAGCGAATCCAGTCGAGTGATAGAAAAGAGGTTATCAATGGTGATAACAAGGGATAGACGTATAAGAATAAGAATGAGTAACATCTCGTAACCTCGCATGCTACCATGCGACAACACCATTGTGCATTGATCAATCTAAAGATCTAAGAGATGTAAAGTTGGCATTTCCAAATATGTGAGCAGTTATTGATTATTTTCTAGAATAAGCCTGCAAATAGTAAAGCTGTAAAGCTGAATTGTAAGCTGTATCCCGTCGCAGACAGACGTTACCAAAAACACAATTCACGAGTCGATATATAGGAAAAACCAGCCTATGCGCATTGGATACACTTCTTCTCCGGACGCTGAACTGAGCCAGAACACCACGTTCCGGTGGTACCTCGAGGGTGTAGCTAGCGAACCTTGTGAATTTGAAGAGAGAAGTCGAATACAATCATCACCGGGTTCGACAGACGTTACAAAAACACAATTCACGAGTCGATATATAGGAAAAACCAGCCTATGCGCATTGGATACACTTCTTCTCCGGACGCTGAACTGAGCCAGAAACACCACGTTCCGGTGTACCGAGGGTAGCCAGCAAACCTCTGTGAATTTGAAGAAGAAGTCGATACAATCATCAGGGTTCGACAGACGTTACCAAAAACAATCACGAGTCGAAATATAAGGAAAACACAGCCTATGCATTGGATACCTTCTTCTCCGGACGCTGAACTGAGCAGAACAACCACACGTTCCGGTGGTACCTCGAGGGTGTAGCCAGCAAACCTTGTGAATTTGAAGAAGAAGTCGATACAATCATCAGGGTTGACAGACGTTACCAAAACACAATCAACATGAGTCGATATATAGAAACCAGCCTATGCCTTGGATCACTTCTTCTCGGAGCTGAACTGACAGAACACCACGTTCCGGTGGTACCTCGAGGGTGTAGCTAGCGAACCTTGTGAATTTGAAGAAGAAGTCGATACAATCATCAGGGTTCGACAGACGTTACCAAAACACAATTCACGAGTCGATATATAGGAAAAACCAGCCTATGCGCGTTGGATACACTTCTTCTCCGGACGCTGAACTGAGCCAAAACACACGTTCCGGTGGTACCTCGAGGGTGTAGCAGCGAACTTGTGAATTTGAAGAAGAAGTCGATACAATCATCAGGGTTCGACAGACGTTACCAAAAACACAATTCACGAGTCGATATATAGGAAAAACCAGCCTATGCGCGTTGGATACACTTCTTCTTCGGACGCTGAACTGAGCAGAACACCACGTTCCGGTGGTACCTCGAAGGGTGTAGCTCGACACCTTGTGAATTTGAAGAAGAAGTCGATACAATCATCAGGGTTCGACAGACGTTACCAAAAACACAATTCACGAGTCGATATATAGGAAAACCAGCCTATGCGCGTTGGATACACTTCTTCTCCGACGCTGAACTGAGCCAGAACACCAGTTCGGTGGTACCTCGAGGTTGTAGCCAAGAAAATGTGTTGATCAATCATCAGGGTTCGACAGACGCCACAAAAACACATTCACGAGTCGATATATAGGAAAAACCAGCCTATGCGCTTGGATACACTTCTTCTCGACGCTGAACTGAGCCAGAACACACGTTCCGGTGGTACCTCGAGGTGTAGCTAGCGAACCTTTGAATTTAAGAAGAAGTCGATACAATCATCAGGGTTCGACAGACGTCACAAAACACAATTCACGAATCGATATATAGAGAAAAACCAGCCTATGCCGTTGGATACACTTCTTCTCCGACGCTGAACTGAGCCAGAACACCACGTTCCGGTGGTACTCGAGGGTGTAGCAGCAACCTTGTGAATTTGAAGAAGAAGTCGATACAATCATCAGGGTTCGACAGACGTTACCAAAAACCAATTCAGAGTCGATATATAGGAAAAACCAGCCATGCCGTTGTACATTCTTCTCGGACGCTGAACTGAGCCAGAACACCACGTTCCGGTGGTACTCGAGGGTGTAGCTAGCGAACCTTGTGAATTTGAAGAAGAAGTCGATACAATCATCAGGTTCGACAGACGTTAACCAAAAACACAATTCACAAGTCGATATATAGGAAAAACCAGCCTATGCGCGTGGATACACTTCTTTTCGGACGCTGAACTGAGCCAGACACCACGTTCCGGTGGTACTCGAGGTGTAGCTAGCGAACCTTGTGATTTGAAGAAGAAGTGATACAAGTCATCAGGGTTGACAGACGTTACCAAAAACACAATTCACGAGTCGATATATAGGAAAAACCAGCCTATGCGCGTTGGATACACTTCTTCCGGACGCTGAACTGAGCCAGAACACCACGTTCCGGTGGTACCTCGAGGGTGTAGCTAGCGAACCTTGTGAATTTGAAGAAGAAGTCGATACAATCATCAGGGTTCGACAGACGTTACCAAAAACACAATTCAGAGTCGATATATAGGAAAAACCAGCCTATGCATTGGATACACTTCTCTCCGGACGCTGAACTGACCAGAACACCACGTTCCGGTGGTACCTCGAGGGTGTAGCAGCAAACCTTGTGAATTGAAGAAGAAGTCGATACAATCATCGGGTTCGACAGACGTTACCAAAAACACAATTCACGAGTCGATATATAAGGAAAAACCAGCTAGCGCTTGGATACACTTCTTCTCCGGACGCTGAACTGAGCCAGAACACACTTCCGGTGGTACCTCGAGGGTTAGCTAGCAAACCTTGTGATTTGAAGAAGAAGTCGATTACAATCATCAGGGTTCGACAGACGCCACAAAAAACACAATTCACGATCGATTATAGGAAAAACCAGCCTATGCTGGATACACTTCTTCTCGGACGCTGAACTGGCCAGAACACCACGTTCCGGTGGTACCTGAGGTGTAGCTAGCGAACTTGTGAATTTGAAGAGAAGTCGATCAATCATCAGGTTGACAGACGTTACCAAAAACACAATTCAGAGTCGATTATAGGAAAAACCAGCCTATGCTTGGATACACTTCTCTCCGGACGCTGAACTGAGCCAGAACACCACGTTCGGTGGTACCTCGAGGGTGTAGCCAGCGAACCTTGTGATTTTGAAGAAGAATCGATACAATCATCAGGGTTCGACAGACGTTACAAAAAACACAATTAAGAAAAAAAAAAACAGCTATGCGCGTTGGATACACTTCTTCTCGGACGCTGAACTGAGCCAGACACCACTTCGGTGGTACCTCGAGGGTGTAGCTAGCGAACCTTGTGAATTTGAAGAAGAAGTGATACAACATCAGGTTCACAAGACGTTACCAAAAACACAATTCACAGTCGATATATAGGAAAAACCAGCCTATGCGCGTTGGATAACTCTTCTCGGACGCTGACTGAGCCAGAACACACGTTCCGGTGTACCTCGAGGGTGTAGCTAGCGAACCTTGTGAATTTGAAGAAGAAGTCGATACAATCATCAGGGTTCGACAGACGTCCAAAACACACATTCATGAGTCGATATATAGGAAAAACAGCCTATGCATTGGATACACTTCTGCTCCGGAGCTGAACTGAGCCAGAACACCACGTTCGGTGGTACCTCGAGGGTGTAGCCGCAAACCTGTGAATTGAAGAAGAAGTCATACAATCATCAGGGTTCGACAGACGTACCAAAAACCAATTCACGAGTCGATATATAGGAAAAACCAGCCTATGCGCTTGGATACATTTCTCTCCGGACCTGACTGAGCCAGAACACCACGTTCCGGTGGTACCTCGAGGGTGTAGCAGCAAACCTTGTGAATTTGAAGAAGAAGTCGATACAATCATCAGGGTTCGACAGACGACCAAAAACACAATTCCGAGTCGATTTTAGAAGAAACCAGCCTAATGCTTGGATACACTTCTTCTCCGGACGCTGAACTGAGCCAGAAACACCACGTTCCGGTGGTACCTCGAGGGTGTAGCAGCAACTTGTGAATTTGAAGAGAAGTCGATACAATCATCAGGGTTAGAAGACGACCAAAAACAAAAAAGTCGATATATAGGAAAAACCAGCCTATTGCTTGGATACACTCTTCTCCGGACGCTGAACTGAGCCAGAACACCACGTTCCGGTGGTACCTCGAGGGTGTAGCTAGCGAACCTTGTGAATTTGAAGAGAAGTCGATACAATCATAGGGTTGACAGACGCTACCAAAAACACAATTCACAGAGTCGATATATAGGAAAAAAGCGCGTTGGATACACTTCTTCTCCGGACGCTGAACTGAGCCAGAACACCACGTTCCGGTGGTACCTCGAGGGGTAGCTAGCAACCTTGTGAATTTGAAGAAGAAGTCGATACAATCATCAGGGTTCGACAGACGTTACCAAAACACAATTCCGAGTCGATATATAGGAAAACCAGCCTATGCTTGCATTGGATACACTTCTCTCCGGACGCTGAACTGGCCAGAACACCACGTTCCGGTGGTCCTCGAGGGTGTAGCTAGCAACCTTGTGAATTTGAAGAGAAGTCGATACAATCATCAGGGTTAGACAGACGTTACCAAAAACACAATTCACGAGTCGATATATAGGAAACAACCAGCCTATGCTTGCTTGGATA
>CAICTM010002890.1:0-10618 GCA_903772945.1 Seminavis robusta | reverse complement strand
GGTGTAAGGCAGGGAGAATGTTGAGGGTATACTGCTGCCATGTATTGGTGTTGGTTGGGTTTGAAAGTTCTAGTCTTTGTAGTTTTATCCTCCTCCTTGAGGGCCCTCAAATTGTCAATGACTTCATCTCCAAAAGGTGGGATGGCAACATATATATCCACCTGGGGCTGAGGAGATGGACCAAAATGGTCCTCAACATCACTAATCAATCCTGAACCCAAATCAATTGGTTCTGAACTGCTTTGAGACTGTGCTATAGAATCAGTGGTTCCTTCCACACTTTGTCGCATGGGCAGTAAACTATTAGGATGGTGATCCAATTAAGAGGATGCATTGGAAGTAATAGGGCTGATCCCTCCTATACCCATGAGGCCAAGTTGCTTTTTGGTTTGGTCCATCAATGTATGGACCAAGCCATGGATGTAGACACTAGACTGGTTGAAGTCCTGTTGTTGTTGGGATAGCTTGGCCTCAAAAGCAGCCTGGCGATCCATGGTCTCCCTCCTACTTTGTTTGGTGCAATGCCTCCAACCACGTTGTGCTAGCTGTGGGCTAATCATTGGTGGTATCATGCTTGCCAAGGTTGGAGGATGCAACAGCTGATTCACTGGGTTGGTAAGATGGTGGGGGAACCACAGGTAGTCGGTGAACTGAAGGAGGATCCACTGGTGACTTGACAGGAGTGGATGGTGGTGGTTCAGTGCTACCTGGTGGTGTTGCCGGATGGTGGTGGTGGTGGCACCGGTGGTGTATTTTGTTGCCAACGGTGTTGCCACATCCTGTGGTGGTGTCTGTTGCTGTTGTTGCTGCTGCAGCTGTTGCTGTTGGCGCTGCTGCTGCTGCTTCTTCCTCCTCTTGCTTCTACTGGTACCCATGATGACCGCTGTTGTGCTGGCTGAGTGTGTAGAGGTGTTGAGCAAGAACTGCCACGAAAAATTCAAATGTAGACTTGAGGTCTTGTACTGCTAGTCAATGACTAAACAGAGGCTGCTTGACACACTGATACCCTTGGAATCCTTCGAAACCGACTGGAAGGTGCTCTCGTGGTGTTGCGAGTTAGACTGGATCGACACCTCCTACTCGGATCAACACGTATCTTCAATACGTATCTTATTCCGAGTTCGGAATTCCGAGGAAAATGTGAGACGACTCGGAATCAAGGCTCGGCCTGCTTTCGGAACGGAGGTACGGTACCGGTTCTGTGAGTACCGTGTGAGTACCGTTTCACCGCAGTATCTCCGGAGGCACGACTGAAGATTTACGTATCGAAAGTCGACAATGATGTACCTGTTGCCTTCCGCTCGCGGCCGCCGTAACCAAGCCGATTAACAAGAAACTGGCTGGACTATCTTGTAGTGCAGGTCCAGGTTGGTAGGAGACCGTCTTGGTTTGGCTTCAATCGGTCGCGATTCCAGTTTTCGGTCGATCAGCCGATCGTCAGTCGTTATCACGATTTTTTTTTTCTTTCTTCCTTCCTCTCTTCTTCCTCCTCGATTTCCACTGTAGAGCCACTCCTTGTGCCTGCAATCTGCGACAATGTTAATCCGATGAGATCCAGTCAGGGTAGATGCACAAAGAGCTGGCTGGAGTGGAGAGCTCTGCTTGGAGCCTCACTCCTCTGACAGTGGGAATGGGCCAGCCACAAAGCTGGCTGCCGCTGCTATTCAATCTCCACAGCAATGATTGAACAACTCACTCTTTGCCTTGGCACAATCCACACAGGAAGGCTTCAACTGTGGGGAAACTAGTGCTATTGAGGCTGTATCTGGTCAACTATCCTTTCATTACTTCTTCTTCTTTAAACTATGCTAAAATCAACTGAACACAAAATCCTCGACAGCACTCAGCCATGCAGCTTTGGCTCTCTTGCATCTCATTTGGCTGGTGCTGGCAAGCTAACTTTCTATATTGGTCTTGGCTGAAGAACTGCATCATCCTTGGGTATATAGAGTTCCTCAGCTATTTCTGTATTGCCAGATGGCTGCACTGCTGACCCTACTGTTGGAGTATACAGATGTCACAGCGATTCTTCCACCTGGCTAAACCAGCACAGCTGCTTCGCACCACAATGGGGGTTCACGTGGATTTCCACTCATCGCAGGGCGAGCCACAGAAGGCTACCAAGGAATCTAATCGACTTCAAATCGAACCCAAGGGATAACAGGCAGCGTTCGATCGAAGCTACTAGCTACCAACAGACCCACCACCACAACCAAGAAGGTTAACAAGCATACAATGGTCTTTCCTTGTAGGCTACCCTCAGGTTGCTTGTTAACCTTCTTGGTTGTCGAAATCGGTCTGTTGGTAGCTAGGCGCGCTTCAATCCAATACTTTATTATTCGAAAAGGCCAGGCTGGTTTATTAGAGCTAAGGATGGTTTATTAGAGTTAAGGAATCGTGGAGGACATTGAAATCGGGAACTCGGCAGGCTCTCGTCTTTTGATTGGTCCTACGCGAATTCCAAATCCATTCATTCTGCGAACCGCAGCTCCACTTTTTTTCTATAAACATTTTCTGCGGTTCGCCGTATGTGTGGATTTGGAGGTCACCTTTCCGAATTCGGCAGTTATTTTGATTTCGCGTACGTACGGACGTCATTTTGGCTGGTAAGGAACAACCCTCAGAAACTAGCAAACCAAAGATCCTGCCCCTGTACATGTGCTACCAGGACCGCCCGACGGTTTTCACACAGGATTTTAAAAAAATTGAAATTTCCACGACTGATGAACGTTTAAAAAATCCCTTAAACAATCCCTTAACTCATCAACTATCCCTTAAACAATCCCTTAAAGAAACAATCCCTTAAAACAATCCCTTAAATCTTGAACTATCCCTTAAACAATCCCTTAACGCCAAATGGAAACACCATACAACTATCCCTTATTTCTTCAACTATCCCCTAAACAATTCCTTAAATAAACAATCCCTTAACAACACTCCCTTAAAGCTTTGACTATCCCTTAAACAATCCCTTAAGAAACAATCCCTTAATAATTGTGGTGATCAATTGTTTTAGTCAGTCGTCGAAGCTTTTAAATCCTGAGTAAAAACCGTCGGACGGTCTGTAGAGGAACGGTCTTCCACCAACAAGCGCGAACCTGGAACGAGAGTGAGCCTGGCTGGATGAGACCTAAATGGAAATCCGATAGGATTGACATTTAGGTCGAAGCCGGCCGGGCAAGCTCTCGTGACAGGTGAGCACAGGGGGGGGGAGACCGTATCTTCTGGAAACATGTTGCACTACGCTAAAAGCTAGTGTAAAGATCTTTCGAGTGTTTTGAGTTTGAGAGAATGAAAGTTATGAGAGAGATTAGAAAGCTACGAAAAACTAATCCATGAGAGAGATCGTTGTGAAGCTCATTGAAGTTGGTCTCCCGCGGGAGGCCTCGAAGTGTGATTATCGTTAGGTTATGGCATAACTCTACGTACTCACGGTCCATTTTCCGGAACTCTGGAAACTTCAGCTAGAGCTGTCTAGTAGCGTGGGAAGCTCCACGCGGCTAAATATCTAGAGCGATGTTTCATCGACAACCTTGTATGACTAGCAGTCATGAGAACCTGTGTCTCAATACTATTCGCAAAGGACTACGTCATGAGTCGAACTCAAACCCTATCTAGGATCGAGTCGCGAATAAGGCTAAAGCCGTGTATTGCATTCGCCCCTGACAAAGGGTCACAGAAGGCGCGACATCAGTCGGACAAGGAGAACATATGAATTAAAGTGCGGGCACTCTCCGGAGATTGATGTAGAAATGTGCGTCGCAAGATGCAATCAAACCTACAAGGGGATCAGGCCTTGTATGGTGTAAATACCTTATGTTCCAAGTCTGGTAAACTGTGCCGCCATTGGCGGTAGATGTCCGAGCCGTACGGTGCCATTGTTATTGACTCGGTCTTTATTGTTAAGGACCTTTGTACTTTGGCTGACCGTACTTGCGGTGCTGATACTGTTGAAACTCACATATCGTGACATTGTATTGATGAGGGACACGCGTCGCGTTTCCCTTCTCATTGTTTTTCTGGATGAGTCGTTGGCGACGTTTCTTTGATGTGTTTCCAGTTTTACTCGAAACGGATGTTGTAATCGCGTCACGATTTAACACGTGTGGTAATGAATTGCGACAAGTCCATATTGATCCCGGAGAGTCTTCTCGACTTCTGGCGGAACTCACGTTCTTTATCCATGATAACCTCAGCAGGCCATGGATACATGGGTGAGCCACGTCTGTTCTAGAACGATGACTACTTCGTCTGCTGCATTGAGCAGATCTCGGCAATCTCCAACCATTCGGTTACGGGATCAATCATTGTCAAGCAATGAAATGGACAGGGATTCCTTTTCTAGGATCCTCGCGTTATATGTACATTTGATCTCTATCCACATTGCTCGATAGTAGTTTCACTAGTCCAATGAAATCTACCAGTTTCTTCCTGTTCAGTAGGAGGAGCAGATTTCTGGATCGCTCTATTTCTTGGTTACGGGTTGATTCCTTCTCAAGTAATCCAGTAGCCTAGATATTCAATGTTCTCTTCTTTCGAAGAAGACTTGGTAGTATTGATCTTAAGTCCGGCTTCTCAAGCCTTTAGGAGAACTTCATCTAACTATTCAACGTGATCCACTAGATCGCCGTTAGTTAGATGAGTGATCATCAATTATGCACGGACATTTTCCAAGTCGTGCATGGTTGTTCCCACTTTCCTTTGGAAGATGTCGGGACTATTGCATAGGCCCATTGGTACTCGCTGGTACTCGTATTTCTGAATCTGTTCAGATTCAGTAGCATGTCTTGTATCTTTGGATCGGATGGTTTTGCTTATCCTTTTGTTCAGTTCCCGGACGTCAGAGAGGAACCGTATAGATCCATTCTTTTTGGGATGATAAATGTTGGTGCCGCACTCGGAACGGTTTACCTCTTAAGTGCTCCTGCGTCGCAGAGACGTTCGACTCTTTCGTAAGAGTGTTGGTATGGACACGTGGAGTAGGGTAAGTCTAGTGTGATAGGGTTTAGCGTCAGGACGAAGTTCTACTTCGTATGTCGTTCCATTTTTTGCTTTCCTAAAGTACCTTCGAATTGGCGGAGCACTTGGTCCATAAGGCATTAAGCGGTTCCTGTCTTCTTGGTTGCTATCTTTCATAGGGAAGATGTGCTAATCCACTTCACTGACGGTAGTGAAATCGAACTTGATTTTTAGATCGGAGAGAAAGTCTCGACCTATGATCATGTCATACGCCCCAAGTTCTTGGTGGCGTGAAAGTTCCATTCGATAATTCTATCATCGTGGACTCAGGGGTTATAAGTGCACCCTTACACTTCGTGCTGGGGTTAATTCCTTTACAGGGTAGTCCATAGTGTTTGGACGCCCCCATGATCCTTCATGCTAATCTCTTAACATGAATTTGGGTAATCAAGGTTCCGATGCTCCTGTATCCAGTAAGCAACGGAGTGTAACGGGTTTTGTTTCCCTTTGTCTCGTCTGTTAAATCTAACATAGACAATAGTTTTGAGGTCTCTTGTCTTGCGACGTTGACGAGGTGGTTGGCCGGACGAGGTTTGACAATGCTGGATAGATCGTCAGAATCTAGTTGAGCAGCTTCTAGGCAATTATCTAATTTCCGTAGACTTCGTCAGTTGCAAACATTCTTGTTTACTAGTTAGTGAGATATCTTCATCACTTAGGTATGAGAAATGGAACATGGTTCCGTTGAATCATCATCCTGGCTAATCCTCAGACGGAGATTCTCCATCTGAATGATTGAAGTCGAAGTCGGCAAAGCCTTGTCGACTGCAGCCATTTTCTTGTCCATCATGTTGAGGACCAGACAGAGGAGTCATCCTCGTTGTCAGAGTCGTCCGACTTGCGTTTGGCACAATGGTTGCATTCGCTTTTTCTTCTTGCGATCCGCTGACCGAGATTTCTTCATAAGGACCGAAAGTTCCTTTTTTGTGTAGGACTTGGCGTCATCAGACTTGCGTTTCTAAGTCTTGTTCTTGTTTTACGCTGGCTTGCTATGTTGTCAGACGAGGACTTGGCTTGAGTTTCTTCAGAGTCATGAATCAGCAGTATTGTGAGTGCTGGACTCGTGGTAATCACACACTTCTCTTCGCTCTTGGAAGAATGGTCGTTGTTGCGAGTAGACTTGTACTTCTTGCTGTTGTTCTTCTTCGAGGAACTTGCTTGGCATCACTCCTTTGTCAAAGTCTTCGCGGATTCCATGCGCTCACAGAATCCAATGAGCGCTGCATCTCGGCAGTGAAAGGATCGAAGTCGTGTTCGTCCATCTTGCGCATCCAGGAACGAGGAATGCCATGACAGATATGTCGATGAATTCGTCCTGGTTCAACTGTTGATTGACACCAAAAGGTGGCAAACGTGGAAGCTCATCGGTGTTCATCCGAGTGAGGTTGTTGATGTAGGCGCGAGTTGTCATCTCGCTAGGCTTACGCATCTTGCGACGCATGAAGCGTTTCTGTTTTTCGAGAGCCTTGTAAGGACAGGCTGCTTCGATACCGCGTTGATTCCAAAGGTGATGTCCTCATCGCTTAGAGCGGGTCCGCTGCACCGTCCCATGCGGCTGGAACACGAGCTGGAATTGGACTTCGGTTTCTCCAGAAACCACGTCGCGTGGAGCAAATGCGTTTACAGCAATTTGTCGTAGGTTGTGGTGACGCACGGCACGATGGCCTGCACACCCAGCTTCGTAGGCACTCTTCGCAGAGCTGGAAGTCATCTCCTTGAGAAGGCGATGTTTGTCGTCGGCTTGGCAAGGTTGAGTCCAAAAAGACCTTCTCCATATTCGTAGCCCACTTGATGGTCTGACGGGAGTGTTGGAACCTTGATAATGGCTACCTTGAGTGTATATTTGGCACTGTTTGCATCTGCAGGAACGGTGCGAAGTTTGTAGGTGGTTGACGAGTTTCGTCGATCTCGGCTTCTTCATCGTGTCCACGAGAGGAAGAATGGGTTGTCACGCAACTGTTTCTCGAAGTTGTGAACGCATGCTTTCTTGAGCAATCTTCATGGTGAAGGAATAGGTTGAGGGTAGCTGAAAGCTATTGTGTTTGTTAACAAAATGCACTACGCTAAAAGCTAGTGTAAAGATCTTTCGAGTGTTTTGAGTTTTGAGAGAATGAAAGTTATGAGAGAGATTAGAAAGCTACGAAAAACTAATCCATGAGAGAGATCGTTGTGAAGCTCATTGAAGTTGGTCTCCCGTGGGAGGCCTCGAAGTGTGATATCATAGGTTATGGCAATAACTCTACGTACTCCACGGTCCATTTCCGGAACACGTGGAAACTTCAGCTAGTAGCTGTCTAGTAGCGTGGAAGCTTTCCACGCCGGCTAAATATCTAGAGCGATGTTTCATCGACAACCTAGTATGACTAGCAGTCATGAGAACCCTGTCTCAGTGACTATTCGCGAAGGACTACGTCATGAGTCGAACTCAAACCCTATCTAGGATCGAGTCGCGAATAAGGCTAAGAGCCGTGTATTGCAATGTGACAATTTCACCCTAAGTAATCAATTGGACTTTTCTAAGTAAAGATATTTTTAGCTCACATTTTGAGTTTGAAGCCAACCAAATGGCGCCATTTTGGCTTGAGCACTGGCTGCAGCACGCTCCAAATCCAATTGCAGCACACCTTGATTGGACGCCATTGAACAGCCACAACATCACGCAACCGCAACCAACCGTCACTGTTGCCGAGTCACTAGTGGCTCCTATTGCTGCCTTTACCGCTTATTGCCGCTGTTACCAGTCAAAGGTCACGCCATCTCCAGTCAAAAGGTGTCTTGGCTTCCGCGGCAGCTGTCAATCTTCTGGATCCTGTTGAGTCTTCGCGTCAGTGCCGTTGGTGGTGAGTCGGTCAGTGTCAGTGTGTCAGTATGTCAGTGTCATCTTCCTTCCCTCACATCAGTACCTCTTTGTCGTCAGGTCATCATGGCGGGTCGATCCACTCGCTCGAAAGGCAAATTCCAAGTTGATCCTGGTCGGTCTCTCTTTTCACAGTATGCCACAATAGCAGAAGTCACTGCCAATGGCAATGAAGGAGCATTGTTGCAGCAACATTTAGATGATGTCGAAGAGGACGAAGAAATTGTGGAATTTACTCACCACAACAGTCAAGGAACTGTTCATTGGAGTCAAGCCACCGGTGAACTCACCTTGCAGCGTAATTCAGCTGCCGACGCAGCTGAAGACGATCAGAGTGAGGAATTGATTTTATCCTCTCAATCTGATTCTAGCGAGGACGAAGACGACCATGGCTCTGGAAGTGAAGATGGCTCTACCTTGCAGCTCGGTCAGTCCTCTGCCGTTTCTCCAGACGATACCTCCAACAAGGAAAACTGCCATACCTTCTCTCAAGTCGAAAATGCCAGCCTCCTTCTCCAATTTCGACCTCCAGCCGCCGCGGCAGCAGCGAATCCACCACCGCCCCTCCCAGCTGATCCAAAGCAAGCGCGGAAAATGAGACTTCGATCGGCCCACCAAGAGCAACAAGAGTCTAACCGTGCTGCTGCCCTTCATTCGTTTGACGATCGTTGGGAGAAACAAGATCGGGCTTTTGGCGAAACGGGTGAATGTATCACCAATTTTGAAACGGAACCACAAGACGATCCTCAAGGTCAGGTAGACGACACGCCAGTATTGATGGAACCAGAGCCGGACGAGGAATTGGACGGGAATGACGCTCATTCCACTGTAGCCTCCACCGTTGGTTCTCGTGGTAGCAAACGCAAAAGAGGCAAACCGAAGAAATCGCCCCGTCGCACCACCCATGAAGGAACTAGTTGTCCACTCGTAGGAAATGCTGGTGCCGTTGATGAGATCCAGTCAGGGTAGATGCACAAGGAGCTGGGAATGGAGAACTCTGTTGGTAGAGATCCTCCTTCCACTGGCACTGGGAATGGGCCAGCCACAAAGCTGGCTGTCACTGTTATTCAATCTCCACAGCAATGATTGAACAACTTACTCTTTGCCCTGGCACAATCCACACAGGAAGGCTTCAACTGTGGGGAAACTAGTACTACTGAGGCTGTATCTGGTCAACTATCCTTTCATTACTTCTTCTTCTTTAAACTATGCTAAAATCAACTGAACACAAAATCCTCGACAGCACTCAGCCATGCAGCTTTGGCTCTCTTGCATCTCATTTGGCTGGTGCTGACAAGCTAACTTTCTATATTGGTCTTGGCTGAAGAACTGCATCATCCTTGGGGATATAGAGTTCCTCAGCTATTCCTGTATTGCCAGATGGCTGCACTGCTGACCCTACTGTTGGAGTATACAGATGTCACAGCGATTCTTCCACCTGGCTAAACCAGCACAGCTGCTTCGCACCACTATGGGAGTTCACGTGGATTTCCACTCATCGCTCCCCACCATGTGATGTGTCCATGGTGGTGTCCAGGAGATCAGCTGTGTCTCCTTGCCAGAACAGAACTGCCTTCAGAATGGGCCATATCTGGGAGTAACCCCAGTGTTTCGTCAGGATGTCTGCGGGGTTGATTGCTCCCGGTAGATGATGAAACGAGATGGTCCCTGCGGCAATGGCTTCTCTGACGAAGTGGTAGGAGAGGGCGTGATGTCTCTTCTTGAGGGGCGAATGGGGCTGGGTGGAACTTGTCACCACAGACCCATTGTCGCCAAACATGTATGTTGGCCCCTTTACCTCCACACCAAGGTACCTGAGTGTAACTCTGGCTGCAATGGCCTGCTGGGTGGCAACCCTAGCAGCAACGAACTCAGAGCCGTAGGTGGCTGCTTCCACAGTGGCTTGCTTCTTGCAGTACCATTTGAATGGGGTCTGGTTCACATAGTGCAGTACACCTTGCCATTGACCCAATCGTGGTATAGGTTTGCATCCACATAGGTCGTCAACACCACCGGCTTGCCCTTCGGCTGTGGGGCATCTACTGGGAGTTCCTCCTGTGCCTCCCCATAGACCGTCCTTGTCCAGTCGTAGGTGCGGTATTCCAGTTGGAGTAGTCTGGCTCGTTGGTGCGGATCCTGATTCCTGCCTGGTTCATCTTGACCAAGAATCCAGTGATCCTCTTGAGTCTTTCCAGATGCCCCACCCTGGGTGCCACCCTGAAGGATGACATTGACATTACAGAGACTGCAATATCAAATCTTCCAAGTGAAATTGCCCATTGCAAAGCTCCAATCAGGGACTGGTATTTTGAGATCCCATCATCATCAGGAGAGGAGAGGTCAAGCTCTGGGTGGTCGTTCTTTCCACTGGCTGGTGACCTTAGTGGATGGATTCTCCCCAAACAAGGATACATACTGGGCCTTGACACGTTCAATGTAGTTTCTTGGTGTCATGGACAGGGTTCCGTCGCTATCCCTTTCAAAGTCACATCCCAGATGGAAGGTAACAGGTCCAGTTCCTTTGAGTTTGAACTTGTGTGGTGGAGCCTGCAGCAGATCGATGATGACTTGAGGTTGCTTGGAAGCTATCAATAGGTTGTCAACATAGCAAGCGATGTACTCATAGTGATCGCCGCAATCACGCCTCCAGATATCTGGCTCAGCCTTAGAGGGCTTGAAGCCAAATCCGTGAAGCACATCGTACAGTCTATCATGCCAACACTTGCCTGATGACTTGAGGCC
>CAICTM010002889.1:0-10632 GCA_903772945.1 Seminavis robusta | reverse complement strand
TCTAGAATAAGCCTGCCAATTGTAAAGCTGTAAAGCTGAATTGTAAGCTGTATCCCGTCGCAGATAGATGGCTTGATCTATACCAGCCAAAAGAGATGCATGGATCTGTATCCTGCATGGCTGGATGATGGAGTTTCACGCAAAATCAGAGTTTGTGTACATGCTATAGTTTTAAAGAAGAAGTAATGAAAGGATAGTTGACCAGATACAGCCTCAGTAGCACTAGTTTCCCCACAGTTGAAGCCTTCCTGTGTGGACTGTGCCAGGGCAAAGAGTAAGTTGTTCAATCATTGCTGTGGAGATTGAATAACAGTGACGGCCAGCCTTGGGCTGGCCTTTCCAGCGCCAGTGGAAGGAGATCTCCACCAAACAGAGCTCTCCATCCCAGCTCTTGTGCACCTACCAGCTGAGTTCCTACCTGGAATTCATAGGGGGTCATCCCATCCGTATTCACTTGCCGTAGAGGTACTTACCGCACGCCGAGGGTATAGCCGCTTTCATCGCAATCCGAGGAAGCTGTATTCATCGCAATCCAAGGACGACGATGAGTGCGAGTAAGAAAGAGGCTCCGGCTTGTATCGACCACTATCCGGAGCATGTACTCGTCCAGTGGAGGACACTTCCCCAAGGTGGACGACAACGGCATGGAGTTCTTGGCGGCTGCTGGCAAGACAGGGCGTGCCTCTGCGAAAACCAGGACTCCTCTAGTTGCCGCAACAGATTGACACCCTCATCCAGACTGAATCTCCAGTGCCTCCAGTGGCCCCAGCCATCACAGTTGCGCCCATTGCTTCAGTGGTCAATCCAACCACGCCTCCTGGGATCAGGCTGCCAGGAGACAGCAGGACAACACCACAATCCGCTATGCACAACAGCCCTCAGAACAATTGGAGCAGGAACCAGAGCCCCATGTCCCTCTATCAGGTTAGTGTGGTCACCAGTGGTTGGATTCTTCAAAAAAACTGAGTACAAAGCAGGAAGAAGTCTGCCGTAACTCAGTCAGGCATGCAATCGAACACTATGGTAGCGCCGCCAACACGGACAACGTTGCCGAGCTCGCTGCCGAATCATTCGATCGAATGCACTTCAACATGATGGGGCAGGGCAACGCTGGTCTCAGGGGTAGGCTGAGGCCCCAGCATGCCAAAGCTTTGCTCAGACAGGGGGTATGCTGGTTCAGATGGCCGCCATCAATCAACATGCCACTGGAAAGAGAAAGGCTTCTCCGAAGCAAGGCGGTCTGACCAAAGCCAAGCTGTTGGACTCCTCCACAAGCTTCGCAGACATGAAGAATTGGGCCAGGGTCCTGGGAAAGTTCATCAAAAAGACAAAGCCAGAGGTGAAAGAGGTTCTGCTGCAGTGCTTTGAGGGCCAGCCAGAAGGCCATGTGTTCCACTCCCATTAGCTAGCTTGGTGGTTGGGCCCCAAGGGCCCAATCCTTAAACTTCTAAGCCCCCTCCGGGGGGGCATCCTTTCAATTTCTAGCTTAAAATTTTTCGTAACAAGCAATTTTTTATTAAAGAAGGGCGAAGTCTGGAGAGATCTACTAGAGTGCCAAGGGGCTCCCGTACTTCAGTACTATTTCGGCTCTGCTAGCTTTTGAAAGATCGGCAAACGGCATCGTTGTTTCACAGACACTGTGCTACTCGAACGTTTACGCCAAGCCATCAGTTAGAGATCGCAGCTATCACAGCGACCAGCGACTACACCCTTCACTCTCAATCCTGCGATGACAGTAAAACCAACCTGCTGTCGCTCTGGAGTTGTCTTCATCTTGTTGTTATTGCTAGCCCCAACACTTGCTGCTATGGCAACAGCCTCTTCTGCTCGTCTAGCGGGGAAAAGGGTCCTTGTAACAGGTGGAGGGCGAGGGATAGGGAGAGCCATTGCACTGATTTGTAGCCGCGAAGGGGCCAAAGTGGCAATATCTTCGCGGACAAAAGAAGAACTGGAAGAAACCGTTAAGTTGGCCGCTACCGGTAGTCAACAAGTATGCCAGACGGGAAAAGAGGAAGAATCCACAGCACCCGTTATGGACTCGTTTGTGGCAGATGTGACAGACTCGAAATCCGTGGAAAGCATGGTCAAGAGCATTGTCGAACGATGGGGTGGCATCGACATTCTGATCAACAATGCGGGAAGAGGTCAGGCTCGCAAGGGACCATTGGAGACGCTCGATGCCGATGAACTCCATAATCTTCTGCTCTTGAATGTCGTGTCGGTCCAGATTGTGACCTCGTGCGTGTTGCGACAAGCCATGCTACCCGCCCAAGCGGGAAAAATTATCAATATCTCGTCCAGGGCTGGCAAAATGGGATTGCCACAAGTATCTCAATATGTAACGTCCAAATTTGCATTGGAGGGAATGACAGCATCCCTAGCGGCAGAACTCAAAGACACGAACATCCAAGTCAATTCCTTGAGTCCAGGCATGGTCAATACACAATCCTTCCCCAAACCAGAAGGAAGGAAAGGAGTTCGGACGGCAGAATCGGTAGAAGATGGATTGTTGGCTCTCCTGTTGGATGATGAAATCACGGGTCGCTATCTACATGTGGACGAGTTGGATACAGCCCGAGATAAAGGCCTCAACGATCGGGCGGCCATGAAACCAATCAACGAGCCTACATTTGACCCCTAAAACTGCAGTGCCAATTGGGGACGCACCGTACCGGTACAGTCAAGTCTGTCACGTAACATGCAATGAGACAGCACAAAAACTGCGATAGTTTTCTGGCTGGCGTCGATCTTTTGTGCCTGTTCTCAGGAGGCGCGTTGCCTCTCTACCTACTAGACGGACTGTCTTTCTTTAAGAGTCGAGTCCTCAGTCATCTCACTTCATACCGGTACTATTTAAAAAAATGCTGTATGCTACTTTACTAGACATTGCCAACGGTATCGGCACCTGATAGGTGTTCGTGGTACTCACTCGTGCAGCCTGTCCTCATTCTTTGAGGAGGGATGCGAGGGATAGAGCTTATTGAACGCTCTGACGTCAGTCTCAATTTGTTCCGGCAAACCTCCCTTCAGATTTAGATCCAAAATCCAAAACTGTCACAATGGGGATCGCTCTCTCGGCTAATCTAACGCAGCTTCAAGTGCTATCACACAACGAGACCATGTTTGTGGAAGCAAGAAGACGGCCGTCGCTGCAATTGCTGTGGATTGGGTGTTTCCCTTTCTATGTAGTTTTTTTGCTGCAAAAGAGTACTGGTGTGGAAGCCTTCCAACCTCCAAGACTATATTGCCACGGAACAAGAGCGTTCAAGGTTCCCACTACTGATAGTGGTGCAGGCAGAGGAACTGATGTTTGGTCAACGCCAAAGAACGGGGAAGGCGACCCATTGTTTGTGGAAGGAGCGGCCGACGGAAAGATGGCGGAAGTGAAGAGAATAAGAGAAAGAATGAGGAGATCGGTTGATTATCCATCATTCTCGTACAATGTTAGAGAACGCTACAGAGGAAGTAAATCTGGCAAAAGCAGCAAAGGGAGAGGTGAAAGCGCAAACATGAAATACAAGGGCCGTGGATGCGAAGATGTCAAGTTTCGAAAACCAACCGTCGTTTCGATACCGCCAGCTGCCAGCACAGACTCTGTTGCACTAAAGGATGAACTTGCCTTGAACCTTTCGGGTGGCTTTGAGAGTGGTCTTGGAGAAATTGGCATCTCGGCATTGCGAACAAGGCTGCTCAAGAATCGATCTTATGCCAAGAAAGATCCCTACAAACTTGAAAACATGTCCGTGCCGCCGTCCCTCTCCGATCTGTCTTACCCTCCATCGCCACTATACAAAGGCTTTTGGTTGGGTTTGGCCGCCCGCATTTCTATTGGAGTGACAGCATACTTTATATTTCCATACCTCACGAGCTTCTTGGAGAGTTTTGTCACCATGCAATCGGAGGAACTTGATGCAATCACCAGCAAGTTTGGTCCCGGCGTCTCAATTCTATACGGTACCTTTATTTCTTTAACACTCAACATTTTGTACAATCGGGTAAAAGACATCCAAGACGCCGCAGCCAGAGAAAGTGCCATGATCACAATGATGATTCGCAATCTACTAAGCATCTTTAAAGATGATCGAGACCTTGCGGTAGAATCAGTGCAAAAATGCGCCGATCAAATCAGAATCATGGTCAAATCAAGTCGAGCCGCTGAACTCATGAGCATAATGTATACTGATCATTATGCACAAATCTTAGAGTTGCTAGACTACAGGGAGGAAGAACTGTATCGAAAATTTGGGGGTTTTGGATCTCAAGGGGTGAGTGCACAAGGGATCTGGGTGGGTGGAGGGGGCGGCACCGTTGAAGCAAGTTCATCGCACTGATACTTGATACTTTTGTTCTCTCGACCCTTTGCTTTCGCTTGTCCGCTATGGAAAGAACCTTCTGGCAAACTCTCGTGATACCGCGAAAGATTTGATTCGAATGCGGGCAGAGCGATTAAGTATGGAAGCACTCTCATTACCTCCCACCCATTTTCAGGTCTTGAATCTGTTGACTTTCCTGATCGTGCTGAGCTATATTGTATCCATTCTACCCAAGGTGGACCAAATCACTGGTTCCCCACCAATGGAAGCATCTATCCTGTTTGCCATCCTGACGAACATTTATGTCCTCTTCTACTCTTTCGCTCGAGATCTCAACAATCCGTTTGATGGGGTATATCAGATTCGGAGAAGTAGTTCTGCCTGCAACTTTCTGGAAGCAAAGTGGCTCATTGCAAACCATCCATTATTGGCAGGGGAAGTAGACTTTGAGGAAGTTGAGGAAGGGCCCGATGGCGTCACGGTTTGCAGTCCAGGTAAGACCAGGCCACAACGTCATCATGATACCGGTAGCTGCTCACATCTCGAGTTTTCCTTCTTCCAGGGTTGGGTGAGATGATTTTTGAGAAGGACGACCTTGTCGTGGATACACCTCCCGATACAGAGAGCATTTTATAGAGCTGGCAAGAAGTGCAGTGATGAGTTGCACCCCATAGAGTACCAGTTACTTTAGAAACTAGAGTGAATATTCTGATCTTACTGCGTTTCACGTTGCAGCCGATGACAACGAGGATCAACACACGCCTCTGAAATGGTCGGAGGGCTCTAGAGGTGCACCGACATGTGGCCGTTTACCCCATCGGCAACCGCCGAAAGTTCATATCTAACTTTGTCAAGTTCAAATTCGATGAGACCAAGGACAAGGTCACGGTGCTTAATTGTGCCCCCACCACGACACCCTTTCCACCGCATCTCAAATTTTTTCGACAACACCTGCATCACACGTTCCCAGCCAACTCGTTCAGAGAGAAGCTTCCTACCATGATTTCTTAGAGCTGTGAAATTTGCACCGTTCGGAAGGACTTCATCAGTCTCTCCTGGCAAGAGATCCGACGCAGAAGATGCGGTCTCAGGTGCAATGGCGGCGGAAACCACCCTACGAAGCCTCTCATTGAATCGGATCACCAAGCGAACCCCAGGAGCCAACAAGAGCTGCTCCTGTTCCATAGGGAACTGGTGCGGTGAGAGTGAAGTGAGCCGACCTGGCTTTTGAAACACAGAAGGCCTGACCCAGCCCCAATTGGTGGTATTCCAATACACCACACGGCGGCCCGACCAGCGACCGAGGCGCCTTCCCCTTTCTCCTTTTGCAACTTCCAGTCCTATGTGCTTTGCAAGGGCTGCCACCTCATCATAGGGATCTGTTCCTAGCATTGTTACGTCATCTCCCTGATCACCGTCGTGGCATTCTCTGCAGAGATCAAAGTTGCACTCACGACAGCCCCACCAGTCTGGGCGGGTCTCAAGCCTCACTTCACACACATCACATACCATGTTGGTTAAGATCAGAACATTGGAGTACTCTAGGATGTGTCTTCCGGGGCATTTTTGGGGCAAGCGGGGAGTGATCATGCATTGCATCATGCGGTCGCGTTCAGTTTCCGTCATCTTCAAAATTTGAAAAAGGGAGAACAAATGAGGGTCCCGGGCAACAATCTCACAATTCAACAGCGTGTCCAATGATGGAGGAGATTTTTCGAAGAGTCCAAATACATGCTTCCCTTGATGGTCCGTGATCCTTAGCTCCTTGAAACGGGCTCCATTGGTGCCATCAGCATGCTGAAGATTCTCGTTGCGTGCTCTCAGGAGTCTACGAATGTCAGCAGCGGTAGCAGCAGGACAGCAATAGAAGGTTTGATCGACCTGGTTCTCGATCTGAACAGTGACGCGCACTATGTAACCACTCTGTAGGACAACGTCCAGAGCGCCATCAAACAGTGCTTGGTTCATGGCGGCTATCTTTCTTTGGGCTTGCCTTTTGGTTCTCTCTCGATCCACGATCGTGAAGATCTCGAATGCGAGACACCTGAACGTGAGACGTGCATAGAACACCTTTTAAATCCCAAACGGTACTCAAAGGCAATTCATATGCCCTCTGGGTCGTCTTCGTTTCCAGTACTAGTTTAACCCGTTTACTAATACAGGATTGCGTATGGTGAATAGAATCGAATCAATCATGTGGCTTATATTTAGGGTTTAGGTTTGGCAATTTTGAAGTCAACGTGGTATATGTGAGGTTGTAAAAGTTTTGTGTGATAGTATGTGTTAAGTGGAGGGTTGGTTCGCTTCCGCTGGGAGCTTGGTGTCTTCTTCTTCCTCTGTTTCCTGCTCTTCTTCGGTACTGGGGTATTCGGCAATAGGATCGTGAGCAAGTTCGGCAGCTTTCTTCATACCATGTGGATTGTCATCATTCTGACTATTCGCAGGTGACACTTTGGCCGACGTGGTTCGTGGAACAGGTGGAACGGGAGATGACGTATTTGGTTGCATTGGAACTGGGAATGGTTTGCGAATAATATTGGGAGGTCCAGTATTAAGGATTTGAAAGTGAGGGCACGGGGGATTTATACGGGAAGCTACTGTAGGAGACTTACCACCGTTCTCCTGCTGGTGCTTTTCGAGAAGAGTTCCCAAGAAGGCCTCAAAGTTCATGCCGGGGGGTAGTGCAAAACCATGGGGAAGGGCCAGTGTGGCAGCTTGAAGGCGAACTGGTGGAGTAGGGGTGGGGGCGGGGGTTGGTGTGCGTGCGTAGTGGCTTGTAATAATGTTGCGACGGGCACCAGTGATGGCCCGCATGCGACCGAAGTCCGATGCATCCAAGGTTGTTTCGGTGAAACCAACGGACGTAAGACGTGAAGCCGGGAGTTGACCACGAGGCCAAATAGAGTACACATGGCCCTTGTCGTCCTTGAGGAACTCGGATACAGTGCGGTATTCGCCTTGATCGATCCAAGAATCCGTCACAAGGTGAGTCATGATGTCGGAGTGGGTGATCAGCTCACTCCAGGTGTCATGGACCTTGTACCACTTGTCCTGTTCGTCGAGAACTAGGAAGGGTTCATCCTTCTTTGCCGGGTCGTACACGTATTGCATGTAGGCCGGTTTAAAGGTTTCATTGAACCACTTCAAGGCCATTTCTGGGGTTGGGATCTGGGGCAACAAACGTTCACCAGTTTCTTCGTCAATTTCACCTCTGGGGCACATGATAACAAAGAAGCCTCTTTGGTCATAAGCAGTACCGTTGGTGGCCTCGTACATAAGGAGCTTTTCCCCATCAGCAGAAGCGGGGTCCACCAACTTGAATACCCACTCGATCATGTGCTTGTCAGAGAGGGCTTGAACAAAGGCCATCATGTCTTTGGGTTTAACGCCGTTGACGGGGTGGTCTTTGCGTCGGTTGTACATACACCCGGTAGCTTTCTTCTCAACAAAGCCTGTGAACTTGAGGAACATTCCGGGGAAGGGGGATTCTTCGTCTTCCTTGAGGTTGCTGGGAATTACAGCGTGGAACTCACAGGAATTGAAAGGACCTCTTGCTTTGTTGCCGCCGCCCTTTTTTTCCCTTGCTGTTGATACCCGCGGAAGTAGGGGTACGATTGCGACGACGTGTGTTGATGTCGGGTGTTTGGGAAGACATGGTGAAGGAGTTCTGAAAACTTGAAGTCCGAAAGAGGAAGGTGAGTGGCCATGTTGAAAGGCAAAACATTGTCAAACAGAAGAAGAAGGTAAAATAGAAGGTACTTACGTGGGCAGGAGAGATGGCTGATGGGTTGGCTGCTAGGTAGGATGAGGGGATGTTTCAGGTTTTGCTGAACTGATTTTGTGACTGTTTCAAGATGATCGATGCGATAGGAATGGTTGCATATATACATTTTCAATGCAAAGAAAGTATATATAGAAAGCGGGGATGTCTTCGCCTGAGTGTATTCGCTGATACGATTGAGCGTAGATAGTGTAGCCTGGCTTGTAATGCTATAGTGAAACAGTACACTTGTATCGAAGGGGGAAGGGGCGTTGCCAGCGGAAGTCGTGCACGATACCTTCGCTAGAAATCGCAAGTTTTCGTGGAAAAGATTCGATTTGAATTATTTAGGTGACAGTACCGTAGACACATGAAGAACACACGTGTGATTGGAGTTGTGTGAAATCCCCCAATTGCTGCCGGCAGGGATTTAGGGTATTTGAAACGGTGCATACAATGATATTTTATCCTACCCACCAGATGACTAGAGCGGAGTTGTCTGAAATCCGCCAATTGCTGCCGGCAGGGATTTAGGGTATTTGAAACGGTGCATATAATGATATTTTATCCTACCCACCAGATGACTAGAGCGGGCCCTCACGATTTTGGATTTTCGGGGTATATGTCATCTAAGTGAAAATCACAGCGAGATGGGAGCGGGGCGCGGATGTAAATGAAAGACGTGGGATTTACTTAACGATCAACATGACAGATTAGGAAACGTGGTGCGACTGGCTTCGCTGAAATGAATAAAGATTTGTCACGCTGTTTTCACTGTGTGGTTGGGTGTAGATAGCGTGATTGCCTATCCAGTGAAGTCAGCTGTTCTATCGTGAAAATTGGATCGGAGTATCGATAATAGAGTACAATTTTGCTTCGATTACCACGATGCATACAGCGAAACTGTCTGTTCGAAGAACTGTGGAAGATAGGCTTCGTTCTCACAAAATCCTAATGGCAGGATGTGTTCCTCTACATGCAGTGCTTCGTGGGGCTTTCTTTTCTTCTTGGCGGCAGCTTCCATGTCCATGTCCAACTTTGAGCCTTTCGAAATTATCGGCAATGTCAAGACCGTGGAGTGCGTTCAGGCTAACATCAACCGTCGGTATGACAATCTGATGATGATGGATTACCCTGGACCAGGCGTTCTCGCCCTATTGTTTCTCTGTGTATGACGATGAAACCTCAATGCTGCACGAAACAATGTGGAATGGTTGTTCCTTCGATCATCCGTTTAAAGAAAGTTGTTCAAGAACATCTACGTTGGACAAAGTCATCCAAGATCATCTGGAGTACCATTGTGAAGCTGTTGAAGACTGTTACCGATTTAGGGATCCACCTGCGAGGTTCTGAAGGGATGTCGAACATGGCTTGGTGAACTGGCACTGTCACCACGTGGAGTTAACGGGAAAAGGCGCAACGATCGGAAATGGGGCATATCCTGTTGCAAAGGATGTCACGGAAAACTGAAGAAGGAGAAGCCTGAAACACTATATGCTATTGTCAACAACAACTTTGTTGGATGTGCACCTGATATTATCAAGGAAATAACAGAAGTCGAGATAGACTTTATTACGCCAGTGAAAACTTACGGGTACTGTTTTTCATATGTTGGCGGAAGGATGAAAACTTTGAAGGAGATCATGACCTTTATGCGGGTAGACTACAATGTGATTGGTCGTTCAACGGCACATCTAGAAGCAATGGGCTTGAACAAGAATGTCGTGATACTGCTTTCAGGGAAGATGACGCCAGAACCAGAAAAGAAGGGCAACCTCGGGTATTGTACCGCAAGATCTGGCTGCTGGAATGGCTTGTACAGGATAACCGGAGCTGGAACCACGTCGATCTTGATGCTTACCGCAGAGAGTTAGAGGTTGTGACACCTGTTATAGTGGATCGCAGTAAAAAAGTCGAATCTGATGATTCGAATGTGGAGCAACTCGAACTTTTCAGCTGCTATTTTCCCGATGGTCTAGCTACTGAGACCAATGTGGGATTCGATAACATGAGCAAGTTCAAGACATTTGTCCAAGAGATGCAGAGAGAAGGGGTTCGATTTATAGCTCCAGCATGATCCTATAAAGGCTTTTTTACAAGGACGGATTCTGATGCTTCGATTCAGTCGTGTCTGCTTAACTTCCCATATGGCGTCAGAAGTATGAAGGATTTCAAACTCATGGAGGACGGATGCTGGAGGAACTGGACGAACACAGAAGACTTCCTAGCGCACTTTTGTCAGCTGTCTCAACCTGAATTTCATTCATCTATGTTCCAGTTGGTTGTGTACAGTATTGGCACTAAAATCCGACTTTTCAAGAGAACCCGACTTCAGTTGAAGGGGAAGTTTTCTGCAAAGCAATTGCGGAAGGTCTAAATGGAGATGACGTGTCTAAGGCTAATCAAGTCGAAGAGCAGGGTATTATCAAGCCGGGTCTATTTCAAGCAAGTGCATACTGAATGCCGTAATGCTATCAGCAAAGCACTGCCCCACACAAATGAAGCAGCCAAGTTGCCTAGAGGTACCGCTGAATAAATGAACCACTACTTTGGTCCTCT
>CAICTM010002888.1:0-10636 GCA_903772945.1 Seminavis robusta | reverse complement strand
AGAGGTTGGATATCAGAGAGGGCGCGTTACTAGTAATTGTCGACAGCGGAAGAGGATCTGGTGGTAGGGAGGTCGAAGGTCAGGAGGACGTTGAGGAGATGCCAAAAATACGGCCAGGAACGTTGTTTTGGGGTAGCTTCTCGTCTTCTTCACGAAGAATAGGCAACATAATAAAATAACTGTGCACGTATCTTATTGGCGCTCGCGCAAGTATCTTTCGGAACAAGCCAAGCAAGCTGCCAAACAAGCCCTTCGAGAGTACCGGTATCCAAATCACCATGTCTGCTACCGTACCACGACGCGTCTGTGAGGGATGAACGGCCGAAGCGACGGCGAACGGCCCATGCTCCTCTCATTCTGAAGAGTGGCCATCATCAATCCAATCTTTCCGGTACCGGAGGAAGAAGCAACCGGAGGAAAGAAGGCGACACAACAGACCAAGCACCATGTCCTCCTCTGATATTGAGTCAACCCCCAAAAGGCAAAAGCTGCCTCCCGCCATTTCCCTCTTGTTCGAACAAAAAGATGTTTGGATCAATGGTATTCTTCCATTCCTGGGAATGGGCCACTTTGCGTTTGTGGGAGCCGTCAACAAGCAGATGAAACAGCTATATCAGGAGTATTGTGATTCTGTCAAGAATCCTCCCGATGTGTTTGTGGAAGCATATCACTCAAGGAAAAGACGCACTACTAGCTACGATACCAGCTACCGTGCCGCATTCTGCAATGTGGCATGCGCCGAGTACTGGTACTACAGTGACAATTCTGACACTAGGAGACCCCGACATGCCAGTGTTACCCAAGCAATTGCTAAAGTTGGAAGTCAACAAGTTCTTCAATGGTCGCAGGAGAAAGGATTTCCATGGGATGAGAATACTTGCTATGTTGCGGCTTTACATGGGCGCTTGGAGATATTAATTTATGCCAGACAACATGGCTGTCGATGGGACAAAAGAACTTGTAGTGTTGCTGCTGAACGTGGGCACTTGCATGTTCTGAAATGGGCCAGAGAGAATGGGTGCCAATGGGATACAGGAACATGTTCCGCAGCTGCTGGTGGAGGGCATTTGGAAGTATTAAAATGGGCAAGGGAGAATGGCTGCCCTTGGGATGCAGCCACCACCAGCAGGGCAGCCTTAGGTGGTCATTTGCATGTCTTGAAATGGGCAAGGGAGAACAATTGTCCATGGAATGGATCAACTTGCTTTTCCGCTGCATCCAAGGGGCACTTAGAAGTGCTAATATGGGCCAGAGAAAATGGCTGCCAGTGGCACTCCCATGCAGTGCACTCCCCTACAGCATGGGCTGCTGCCAGACATGGCCATTTGGAATGTCTGAAATATGCCAGAAGAAATGGCTGCCCTTGGGACGAGGGGACATGTGCTGGTGCAGCTCGAGGTGGATATTTAGAAATTCTGAAATGGGCAAGAACAAATGGCTGTCGATGGAATGTGAAGACTTGTATCCGTGCTGCCGAGACGGGGCATGTAGAAGTGTTAGATTGGGCCCTCAAAAATGGTTGCCCGATGAATCTAGACATCTGTGCTGGTGCTGCTAGATTGGGATACTTGAAGGCATTGAAATGTGCCAGGGACAATGGCTGCCCATGGGGTTCAACTACCTGCCACATGGCTGCTTCGGGTGGACACTTGGAGGTCTTGAAGTGGGCCCACGAGAATGGTTGCTCCTGGGGTGTCAGCACATGTCATGGTGCTGCTGGAAATGGACATTTGGAATGCCTGAAATATGCCCACGGAAATGGCTGTCCATGGGATTTTCAGACGTGTGATTTTGCCCGAATGAATGGGCATGCTGAGTTATTGAAATGGGCAAAGGACAATGGCTGCCCAGATACCGAGTAAACATAGACAGCTACTGTACTGTGCTGGCTAGCTAGTGACTAATGGCACTGGTCGCTCGCCACAAGAGATCCACATACGGGGGGATGATCCAAATGGAGATCACACATAAAAAAATTCAAACACAAAACAAACATTGATCCTGAATGATGTCACAAATTTCTCAGTGATATCTCTCATGTGTAAAATACAAGGAAGAAAAGACAAGGAAGAATGCAAGATTTTAACATTGGTAGTGATTTGTTGTACACATCCTCAGCCTTGGTTCTGACATAGTTGATGGCTTGCTGCTGGTACCGATATGGTGCTAGCGAATCCGAAACTTGTACCGCTTTATTTTCGATGCTTGCTTGGAATCATGATTGGGCCTGTGTTTTCTTGTTTTGTGCTTGTTCGTCTTGATGGAACTTCTTTCCTAAGGTCATGTCCAGAACCTTTCGTTATTGTTACCGCTCACATCTTTGTGCCAATTTTCGCTTGTCGTCTTGTTGTGGAACACTACAGTCACTGTCCACGCAGGCGCCTTGACTTGCTTTGTGGCCTTGTTTCAGGTCAACCCAACAAGGAGACAGGCGTGCAGTGAGGTAGATGCGGTAAATATTCTTTCTCATTTGAATACATGTAGAATTATTCAAAAAATCACTCTAGCCTTAGTATTACCTCAACTACCTTTTAAATTCATTCCAAGATCAGTCCCATTCGGTACCTGGGATCTTTGCTTCGTGCTGCGTGTTCACCTCCAATACACAAAACGTTTTTTGTTGTAGTAGCACCATGGCCGACGGTAACAACAACAACAACAATGCCCAGGCGCAACAGCCACTTCCACCCTTGTTACAGATCCAAGATATTGATGATTGGCTCCGATTCAATGGGCTGCGAGCAGCCGACGATGTAGGTCCGGCGGAATGTGGCTCCTTCCTGTCGGATTTGAATCGGTCCGAAGCACACGCCAAGCACGAAGCCCAAGAGGAGTATCAGCAACAAGTCCACGCCGATATTTTCAAGGAAGCCTTGAAAGCCGAAGAACAGCAACAATCCATGAAGCGCAAATTGTTGGAAGCGTGGAAGGGGGAAATATTGGAGATTGATGTGGGAGCAACCACCAAACCCTTTCGAGTCTCCTTGGCAGCCCTCGCGCAAGTCTGCGACACGGTCTTTACCATGGCATCGTCACGACGGTACATGGGGAATGCTAATAATGAGGAAAGTCCCGTGTTGCTTTCGCTGACGGATTATTCGGCAGACAGTGTGAAACATTTTTTGGATTTGGCGTTTGACAATCTCTCCATGGAGCAAATGCAGGACCAGTTTGTGGTGGACTGCTGTCATATCGCTCATTATTTGCAATGCCACAAAGTCCTGGAGGCGACCAACGAAGTCCTCCTGCGGCACGTGGATAGTGACAATTGCTTGTCGCTGTGCCAAATGGCTGATTCGTTGGGATTGACCGATCTGTTCGAGAAATCCCTCTTTCACATGCTCAAAGCACTCGATGACTTGGAATCCCAAGAAGCCTACGGAGATTTCTCGCCTGAATTAAAGGACCGCATTGGAGGCATTCGAGCCGTATTTACCAAATATCAATCCACCAGCATGTTCAAAGACGACAAAGACAATAACAACGGTAACACGAGAGCCAAGAGGAATCTCTACTTTACTTCGTTGGACGAATACATTGCCATTTTTGCCGAAAACGTACAGTACCACAGGGAGAGACTGGAAGAAGCCAAGGAACAGAATCAAGTCAATTTTAGCGCCTATGCCCAAGGCAAAATTGAAAAACAAGAATTGCGCGTATTGACACTGGAAGCCATGTTGCAGGAACAAAAGCGTCTGTTTGGAAGACAACAACGACAGGACAAGCGAGTGAGATTGTGACGAAAAAGTAACAACAATTTGACGAATAATAGCATCAACATCAATTGGCAAGAATTCCATGAATAGTGGGATTACAGAACAAACAAAAGTGCCAAATAATCCTCAGTGGTCAGTAGTTAAACTATCGTTTTCTTTTAAAAGTGTCTGGTTCTGACAATCTAATTTAAAACTATCCAAACGAACATCACTTCAGCCTCTCCCACTTGCATTACTGGTGAATTCCATGGCCTGATCTGGTTCGTCCAATGATAACGGAGGATCGCGCTGTGGTTGCTGATTCTGCATACAATGCAAATTGTAATAGAGCGCCAAGCGATCCTCTTGTCCGCGTTGTTTGGGCGTCTCAACGTCCAGTGGCTGAGGGCGAATGTGACGATGTTTCAGCAGCATTTGATCATGTTTGCGAATGGCAGGGTGACGAAGCAGGGGCCATAGTCGCCACACCAATTTGCCTTCCAAATAGGATAAAGGGACGGGTCCATAGTGTCTGGAATCCACCGATAAGAGAGGATTGTCGCCTTCCAGCCAAACATGACCCTTTGGAACCACCCGGGTGCTGTGATACAAACGGTCGTCATCATGGCGCTGTTCCGTCTGGGAAGTACTACTACCAGGACTCAGACTAGTAGTCGAATGGTGCTGTGGTGGTTCACCAGTGGAATCTCCCAAACCAGGGTCGTCCATGGTAGTAGATTGCGTGTCCCAGGGACAGGATGGATCCAAGCCTCGTGCTTGCAGAGTCTCCCAACGAACTCCCAGATCTGGACGGTGTCGATAATACTCGGCAAATTGACCGTATCGTTGCACGGTGTCTCCTCCCATGCCGACAATCCGTTTACAACTCCGTCTGTTGGTTTGGGGATCTCTCCAAATCACAATTTGACCGCATTGATACAGTGGAGACGGGTTCCCCGTCACAAACTCTTTGGCAGAATGATACAATTGTCGAAGGGAATCCCACATAGGAGTTGTGTGAAGCCAGACATCGCCCCAAGGATGAATCGAAGGTAGCATACTGGGCCCACTTAGTTGTTCCATTTGAAGGGGACAAAGGTAGGAGTAGAACATTTGGTTGCCTTCTTCTGAAAAGGCCACCACACAGCTCAAAACCAGCAGTGGTGCACCCCTTTGAGCTACTGTCGTCCATGCGTGCTGCCGATAGGCCCACAATCGGTCCGGATCATTGGTCCAATGCTTCTTTGGTGGTGTTAGCGTAGGCTTTGGTTCGTCTTCTTTGGCTTTGCCCCTTGCATTCTTTGGCGGGCGCTCCTGTGCTTTCTTATTGCGAGCAAATCCCCCTCCTTTGGTTCTCTTGAGGCCTCCTCCTCTTCCTTTGGTGGCAAGATACCGCCGTTGAAAAGGAGGGTTCACATGGGAACCCTTGAGGAGGAATGCCGGCTGCTTAATCCATTGACACTGGACAGAACAGGCAAGGGACCAAGGCCGCATCATGCTTCAAAAGTTTCTACCGATGATATCCTTGGAGGACGAAAGCTTGATAGTTGAGCTTCTGAACGTGCCTCTACTTTGTTGATTGTCGGCTGATTTCGGTAGCATCCAAAAATGTGGGTGAAGATAAGCCGAAAAGCTGGTTATCACTCAGAAACCCTCAGAGTTCTCGGAGTAAAACACTCTTCTTCTCGAGGGAAATCCAGCTCTGAAGAATCCCCAGATAGATGTACCGGTAGCCTTGGTGCCAATCTTCTTTGCAATAGCATCGGAATAAGGCTGAGATGCTCCTCTGGGCAACGGATGGATGCAAAAGATCGATTGTGCGTGGGGCTCGGGCTGTGCAAAAAAGCCGATAAGGGTTGGGGTTTTGGGTGCTTTGGGTGCAACGAAGCTGCTGTGTGGCCACCATCGGCGTCATTTTGGACTGGTATGTACCAGGTACTCGTACTGTTAGCTGGATGAGGTGGGGCGTCAACGGGCTTGTAATGTTAGTTGTAATGTTAGTTGTAGTGTTTGTTTTTGTTAGCTTTACGGTAGATAGTCTACAGATGATGTCATTGAGAGGTCAGTCCATAAGATACCACACCGATTAGCACCCCATAGCAGTATCAGTTATCAGTTCGCAAAAATGTTAGTGTCTATCTACTGTATCTCTAGCTTGGTAGCGCCCTCCTTTGACTAAACGACGAACACCACCATTTCCCCCACGGTTGTCACTGTCATATTTTTCAATCCCATCTTTTCCATCAATATCTGGAGTTCGCCGAAAAACGTTCCCGTGGGCTTCTGAGGGCAAGGAAGATGGGCCAAACGAGGGAGACCCAGAAGGAGAAATGGAAGGCTCAGTTGTGGATGGAAAGGGCGAAGGAAGCAAGGATGGATGGATGGAAGGAAACAAGGATGGATGGATGGAAGGATATACGGACGGGGATATCGAAGGAGCCAGGCTAGGCGAGATCGAAGGAGCCAATGAGGGGCCGAAACTAGGAAAAAGTGAAGGCTCCGTGGTTGAGGGAGCCGGGGAAGGAGATGATGTTGGTTGAGTTGAGGGAAACAAAGAAGGATATGTGGATGGTTGAGTTGATGGGCCTTGGCTTGGTGATATTGACGGCGCCATCAATGGGCTTGCACTTGGAGCCACAGAAGGAAGATATGAAGGTTTACTCGACGGTTGCCTCGAGGGTGTTGCGGACGGCTCTGATGTAGGAGGATCATCCGAAACGTCAGGAGCTGGAGTAGTTTGGAATTTTACGGGATCTATGCTGGCGTCATCAAAGTCCACAGGATCGCCAACTCCACAACCACATGGTTTATAGGCAACACCCTGAAGTTGTGAGCACATGTTTGGGACGATCTTGCCAGCCCTCCCAACCACCACGAAATCTCGGCAGGATCCCATACCCAAGTATAGCAGATTTAATATCATCGATGGTTCGGATGGAAACGTCTTGTCATCACAAATATCGCAAGGAGGAAAGGGTCCCGTGTGCTGGACTTGCGTAGCTGGATGGAGTGTTGGCAGTTGGTCGATTGGAGGCGGCTCGGCCTCGCCACAGCACATCTCTCGATATTTGATACGTTGCCAGGCACATTCAGCGCTGTCTCCTTCCATGGAAAACACAATTGAGGTCAGTTTCTGAGCGCAAGTTGTCCTGTACGCATCAACGAAGTAACCTGGGCGCTTCAACCCGTCCGCCCCTTTTTCACAGAGCAAGCAATCTCCCTCAGCGAACCCAACAGTTACGAAGAATAGCAGAAGCCCTACCCGAAGTGATCTCATTGTTCTCACCATCCCTTGTAATGTAGACGGAATAGCAATATGATGGCTTTCGGAACTAACAGTATGGAGTGGGGCGTTTACAGAAAATAAATTGTTGTGCAGAAGGATCTCCCATTCGTTTTGGCTTTTTGATAATTTGAAAAGTGTCTGGCTCGTTGGTATCTAAGTGTTGTTGTGGGAAGGTTACACCGATGGTTACGGATATTTAAAGCAATAGCGTTTTTCCGTGACAGCTCTTAGCCAAAGGCTTACTGGTACTTTGGTAATTAGGACGTCTTACTGCCACTGTTAACTTCAACTGGTACTTGTGCCCCTTTACAAGACTTGGGGAGTGATCGTCACATCGTTCACTCCATTCCCAAAAGGCTGCACGCTCTTGTGTGACACTGCCAAAAATACTGTACGGTACCGTACGGTACTTGGTGGTCAGCTCAGTCGTGGATACTGTGCTGACGGCCAGACGCAACCCACAACCAAGCCGCCAAGTGGTTGTGGGGTTGTGGTGGAGCGGGCTACCGCACCGGTAGTGGATTGTCCATCTAGCTAGTACCGGTACCGGTAGCAGAGAAAAGGGCGACCGCTGTATGCAGGTTCATTGTGATTTGTAGTGTGGAGAGCGTTGGAGATGATGCGACTGGCTTGTCCTCGTCATGGTTGTAGTAGAAGACTCTATTTGAGAAGTACAAGGGTATCACAACTTCCATCTCTACAAGCACAGTCAGCAAGATCCTTGTGGACGGTCCATTCCGAGACTGGAATAGTCTCCTGGAAGAAGGAACCTCGCTTTCAGACCATTATTGGATTGGAAATTCACTGTCAGCTGGATATTCCCACCAAACTATTTTCGTCATATCCCACCAGCAACAACACCACCACTAGTACCGCCAAACCCAACTCGTTGGTGCATCCCTTTGACGTGGCAGTTCCAGGATTTTTGCCCCACGCGTCCCAAGAGGCCGTCCAAGCTGCCATTTTGACCGCGGCAGCCTTGCAATGTCAAATCAACACCACCAGTCGATTCGAACGCAAACATTATCATTATGCCGATCTACCGTTTGGCTATCAAGTCACACAACAACGATGGCCCATTGCGCAGAATGGAAGTATCACTATCATGGCTCCGCACACCAAAAAGAAGAACAAGAAGCAACAACAACAATCATCATCACAACAGATAGAAGTTGGAATTGATCGCATCCAATTGGAACAAGACACGGGAAAAACCACGACGTCTCTCACACGCAATCACAACAACGGCAGCTGGTCAACGCGATCCTTGGTCGACTTTAATCGTGCGGGAGCGGCACTAGTCGAAATTGTCATGAATCCCGATATTCGATCCTCCCAACAGGCTGTCAGGACCGTGGAAACCATGCGACAATTGCTCCAACACATTGGAACATGCGACGGGAAAATGGAAGAGGGATCCTTGCGCGTCGATTTAAATGTCTCCATTCAACCCATCGATACGACGTTTGTACCCAACCTCCAAAATCGGGTCGAAGTCAAAAATTTGAATTCCTTGCGACAAGTCCAACAAGCGGCCGAGTACGAAGCAATGCGACAAGCCATGTTAGTGACGGAATCTACGATGGTCACATTCCAAGAAACCAGAACCTTTCATGTCAAATCAGGCCAAACCGTCTTGATTCGATCCAAAGAAGGAGACGAAGATTATCGATTCATGCCCGAACCGGATTTACCGCCAATCGTATTGGACGAAACGGTCTTGGGCGGACACAATTCCGTGTTAGATTATTTGGCCGAGTATCTCCCCGAATTGCCAGATGCGGCCAGAGAACGACTCGCACAAGAGTATCAGTTGGATGAGTACACGGCCCATGTCATTGCCGGGGATCCTCCGGCCATTCGAATCTTTGATCAAGCTGTGGTCACGGCACAAACGGCACTACTGCCCGACGACAATAGTAGTAGTAGTAGAGAAATTGCGCAAACCGTGGCCAAGTTCTTGTGCAATGATTTGTTTGCACTGATAAGAGACGAGGAAGATCGTCGTCGGGCATACGAAGGAGCCGTGGCGGATAATATTGGCGAGTATTCCAACATTACTGGTCCCCAGTTGGGGGAAATTGTTGTCCTGTTGCTCAATGGTACCATTTCCACGACCATGGCCAAAAAGTTGCTGGCTTTGTTGTATCAAGAGGAACTGGGCCAGAGTCCATTGGGAGTGGCAAAACGACATGGCCTGCAACTGATATCGGACCACCAGACATTAGAACGATTGTGTCACGAGACACTGGAACAAAATCCGGAACAACTGGAGCAATATCGTAGAGGGGGCAAGCACGTCGCAAAGATGAAAAAGTTCTTGGTGGGCAAGGCCATGTCGCACAGTCGAGGCAATGCCCATCCCGAACGATTGCACGAAGCCTTGGAGGCAGTCTTGGAAGAAGTGGCTCCTGGAGTGCAGTGATATTATGTGTACAATGATATAATGTACCGTAGAATGAACAGAGTCATTAAATCATGGCTGAAACAAAGCAGCCTTGTAGCCATCCATCCAAAATTAGATTGAACCATGTGGCAAGAAACCCTTCTCGGGAGGATTGCCCTTGGAGTTCTGATAACCAGCATGCTTAGTGATCGTCACATCGTTCACTCCGTTCCCAAAGGCTGCAGGCTCTTGTGGGACAATGCACTGGCTAGACTCCTATATGATGCACTTGCACATTGAAGAGTTGAGGTGCAGACTCGACTCCATCTGTGTAGAGGTGGAATGAATCGAATCAAATGAATGAATGGTCCAATCATTCAAATCAGACAGCTTCGGTCGGGCAACTATCGGGGACCCGACCAGCACGACCGAGGCGCCAGGTTGTGCAAACGATACGATACCTTAGCAAAAGTGTACTATGACATGTAGTACTCTATGATTGCACATCAGTCGGGAAGAACCCGCGAAATGAAGCCACAACTTACTATTAATTAAGATCTCTAGTGATAGGTTCAAGGGAAGATCCCGCTTTGGACGTCAATCGAGGCCTGGCACCTAAACTCAAGCACAATAGAAAATGGAAACGCATGCCTGACACTTGCTTTGAGACGAAAATGTACCGTACCTCCACTCGTGTGAAACTGATTATAAAAAGGTGCGACCAGATCTTTTGCTGGGAGGGGAGAGGTCGGTCTTCCTTTGGTGCTTTTTGTCTTTTGCTCTCAGTAGTACAGTGGTACCGTGTTCCGTAGCGTACGATACGGAGCACATTGGTCCAGCCGAAGCCCTGTGCCGTCATCAAAGCCAAGGAAGCTGTTAGAGCTGCTTCATGAAAAGCCGATAGAGCTGGCTTCAATCGTACGGCCCTCTGACCGAAAGCCGTTACAGCGAATCCAACAGGCCCAAATTTGGCCAGATCTTTCCCACATATTTCGTGCGAATTATGCCACAACGAGACCAGTGAGAAAGATCGAATTGTTGAACAGGTTCACTCTTCGTTTGTCCTGATTTTTCTCGTCTGACTTTTACGGGCAACCATGAACAAGCTCACGTATCTTCTCGTCCTCTTGGCGTTGTCTGTTCCTTTCTTGGAAGGATACGAGTACCACCCGAGCTCTCAAGAAGATTCTTCTCCTTCGGACAGCGATGGCAACACGTTCTATGGACGATTCCTTCGTGGCGCTCATCGTCGTCTGTGGGGTCCCAGTT